>PVIH01013613.1:0-57626 GCA_004025045.1 Sigmodon hispidus | reverse complement strand
ATCATATCTATTTGGTGTTCTGTAAGCTTCTTGTATCTTTATGGGCATTTCCTTCTTCAGGTTAGGAAAGTTTTCTTCAATGATTTTATTGAAAACATTATCTGTGCCTTTGAGCTGGTATTCTTCTCCTTCTTCTATTCCTATTATTCTCAAATTAGGTCTTTTCATGGTGTCCCAGATTTCCTGAACATTTTGAGTTTTGGCTTTTTTAGTTTTACTATTTTCTTTGACTGATATATCTATTTGTGCTACTGAGTCTTCCACTTCAGAGATTCTATCTTCCATCTCTTGAACTCTGTTTGTTATGCTTGTATCTGTGGTTCCAGCTTTTTCCTTCAGGTTTTCTATTTCCATCTTTGCCTCATTTTGTGCCTTTTTTATTGCTTCTATTTCAGCTTTTAGTTCCTGGCATGTTTCTTTCACAGATTTGTTCATCTCTTCCAATTTTTTGTTTGTATTTTCTTCTATTTCTTTAAGGCTTTTTTTCATATCTTCTTTTAGAGCTTCGATGATCATCAAAAAGGAATTTTTGGTGTTGCTTCCTTCTGTTTCCTCTTCAGTTCAGGTCTTGTATTTGTAAGATCACCACACTCTTCTGGAGTTACCATGTTGTCCTTTGTATTATTATGTAATTTCTTGCACTGACGTTTGCCCATGGCTTCAGTGGTTCACGATTAGATGGGTCCTGGTCAGTTGTGGCACTTGGGTTTGTGTGCCTCCTGTCACCTCTCTGGTCAGGGTTTGATTCTGCCTTTCAGAGACCCCTGCAGTTGTTGGTTCGCTCAGTTCGAGGTCGTGGTGGATAGCCGTGCAAATTCCCTCAGCAGGAGCTGTGAGTGTGGCCAGGGCCAGAGTTCAGCTGCCCCTGCTCCAGAGTGCGCTGGGACTCTGCAGAGAGCACCCGGTCCCGAGAGCAGAACCGGAAGCAATGGGAGCTCAGCTCTCCCTCCCAGGCCAGGATACAGGCGCTGAGGCCTGCCGATCCCTCCTCACCTCTGGTCAGGGTCCTAATCTGCCCCTCAGAGACCCCTGCAGTTGGTTCGCTCAGTTCGCTCAGTTCGAGGTCGTAGTGGGGAGCCGTGCAGATTCCCTTAGCAGGAGCTGTGGGTGTAGCCAGGGCCAGAGTTCAGCTGCCCCTGCTCCAGAGTGCGCTGGGACTCCGCAGAGAGCACCTGGTCCCGAGAGCGGAACCTATTTTATTTTTTTAAGGCAGAAGTCTCTCTACATAACCCTGGCCGTCTTGGATCTAACTGCCTTTGCCTTCTGACTGATGGCTTTGTCCTGATTATTTTTAATAACACATTTTATTTTCTAAAGATGGCCATACTACACAATAGTACTTCTATTCCACATATCTCATAAACCTTGCGAGGGTACCATTTCCTTATCAAGTGATGGGGTTGATTCTTTTCTCCTTGGACATATTTACCAGTATAATATGGTAGATATTATACTCTGATGATGAAGGCTAGGAAGTAAAAACACAACACAGCTTCTGCTCTATTCTTGGGCCTGGTATACTAACCTGGCAGGTTAGAGAAGTCTGATTTCCCTGTAGCTGTGATGAGCAAGCCATATTGGCATCTCCTGAGTAGGTGCTTCACATAGCATTACCGAGTCAGCCCTGCCTACATGCAAGGTATGTAAGTAAAGAAATGGCAGCCATCAAGTCGTTCTTTTCAGCCAGGGCCCAGCATATGTGGAACAAGAATAAATCATCTGTGCTCTACCATGTTGGAATTTCTGATATATCAAATCCATAACAAGAAAACCGCTATTGTTTTGAATATCTAGTTACTTATAATGCAAATTGTTAACTGGAATAATACCTACCGTGTACATTTGCATCTTGCTTGCCTTTCTAAAACCATCCCTGAGTATCTTTTACTCACAGAGAAATAAGCTAGGCCTGGAAGGTTCCTGGGTGAATCAGACACAAATTTTTCCCCTTAAGGGTATCTGTATAAGAGAGCTACTCTTTAAGGATGAGAGTTCTCCTTCTACTGAAGGTAAAGCCTGTGGCGGGCACAGCAGCACTGGCCCAGCACTCAGTTGACTCCTTTCTCTGTTCCACAGCCAGTGTTAAAATTGTTTGCTCACACAGGGAAC
This sequence comes from Sigmodon hispidus, assembly GCA_004025045.1. Taxonomy (NCBI): domain Eukaryota; kingdom Metazoa; phylum Chordata; class Mammalia; order Rodentia; family Cricetidae; genus Sigmodon; species Sigmodon hispidus. Next base: position 55,517 of record PVIH01013613.1, on the reverse strand, counting down.
TGAAATCAGCATTGATTTTTAAAATGTGGTGAGTTCCCATAAAAGTGTCGTTTTAATTACAACCCAACATAAAAATAAAAACAAAATACCTAACCTAAAAATAATTTCCTACTCTATGCTAAACTCTATCCCTCTGCTACCCAAACATTGAAGCCCTAAGCCCAACGTCTCAGACTGTGACTATATTCATAAACAGAGCTTTTAAAGAAATACCGATGGTAGAATCAGGTCTTGCATAGGGCCCCTAATGCAATCTGACTGATATTTGTGAAATGAGGGACCCTGATATGCATAGATACAGGACCACAGAGAAGAAAACTATCTGTCAGCCAAGGAGAAAGGCTGTGAGACAGAACCCTGCTAACACCTTATCTCAGATTCCCAGCCTCCTCCAGACCAAGAGGCCATCTGTGTCTGACACCCAGACTGTGGTGTTTGTGTGGGAGCCCCATCCAACCATACAGTCATTGTGAGGGACTCTACTGTCCCGCTGATCACATGAAGCACTGAAGCTCTAGATGCGGCAGAGGCTGTGGAAGAATGGCCCCAACTCTTGCACTGTTGCCATCTCTCCTGAGACAACAATTAAGTTAGAGGTCAAATTAAAGTGAACTTACATTATACAATCGGGCTCTGTAGTGCACACTGTAACTCTGGCCCTGCATAATTCATGAATTTATATTATCACCATGAATTTGTGTCATTGTATAAATACTACTTAAACTTTAGCCCTGATATAGTCAAAAATATCTTTTAAAAAATGAATCTTTTTCATAGCATTTAGAGAAACTGCTTGTTTAATAAATTAATTGCACAGGATTTTAAATTCCCTGAACAATCTGAATGGAACCCTAACTTTAAAGTAAACAGAGGGAAAAATACAGAAACATATCCCTTTCACCCAGAGAGCTGTTTGTGGATAGAAGTAGTTAATAAATGAATGACTGAATGAATGAATGAATGAAAGAAATATGTTTCCATCAGGAGTCAGGGAGCATTTCTATAAAAAGAGAGTTAGGGCTTCAAGGCCACATGGCTGAGTATCTCTGTCACAGTTAACTCCCACATGGCCCCAAAGCAGCCAGCCAAAGCATGTGAGAGTGGGAAAGGCTGTGTTCAAAAAAAAAAAAAAAAAAAAAAATACGAACCAAAACAGAAAAGATCCTACAACAATCCAGTTTCTCACTTTGCTAAACCTGGGTCCGAAGTAAGACTTCTGATCAAAATCTTTTTTCCCACTCAGTTCTCTCCAGCTTTTCAGACAAGCCAATCATTAGAATCTAATATTCTCCACAGCCTGAGCCTGACATGTCTTCTCCTCCTCCTTACCATATAGGCACAGTCTCTATTCCAGTCAGCTGGATAATTATATCCATGTTCCAAGTTCCCATTTCTTCACTTTGCGCAGAGTTCCCCTCTCTTCTGGAATGCTGCTTCTCCTCAATGTTGTCCTCATTCTACACCCTGTTCTTGTGCTGATATTTTATTTGTGCCCTTAAAAAGCTCACCTGGAGAGCAGAGGGTAGAGATATCCACTAGTGAATCACACCGGTCTGGAGGTCTATGTGGACAGGAGACAGGAAGGGAGAAGGCAGGGTGGAGACAGGAGCTTGGCCCTTTCCAGCTGAGCAGTTGTGGGGGTAGGAGTGTGGCTGCTCCTGTGTCTCTCTGACCTTTCAGCATTTACTCCTATGTCTGACTCCAGGTTTTTATTATTAAGACCAATTAGAATTCACACTCTACATCCCATTAGATGTGTTTTCTCTACTCAAAATTCCAGACTGGCATTTTCAGGTTGCTCCTTGTTCTTACTAAAAGCAGCCTCATGGTAGTCAGTTCCATGACTTCTTAGATCCTTCTTAGATCCCAGCCTTTCTGAGAGCAGGGATCACATAACCTCACTTCTGACTGCCAAGAGTTCAGACATACTACAAGCTCAATAAACACTTCATGGACTCACTGAATCACACCATTTGGACTCAATTCAGTGAACACAAAAGCATAGACGGGTTCCATTCTAAATGAATCTCAAAACACTCAGTCTCTGAAATATTAGTACAGGCTGCTTTTAGGGTCATCAGTCTGATAGAAATTGAATAACCTTTGCTACAGAACCTTAAAAATGTATTGAGAATCAATCTAGAATTCTTGGACCAGCTATCTTTTTAATTAACTTTGGCCCGGGAACAGTGTCTACCTCCTTAAATCCTAAGCTTCCAAGTGGGGAAATAGGAATAAAGGTTCTTCCCGCTGTATTCCAAAGGCCTTGCTTATAGTCAGGTTCTTCTGACTACAAGTGAGAAATGATTATCAACTCAGTCATGTCCTGAGAGCTTGCCCGCACTGCAGAAAGCACCGTGTGAACGCAAAGATAAATAAGACATGAGCTTCCCTGCTACCTGGTAGTTAACAGTCTAGTCAGGGAGACAGACAGAGATCCAAGGTCTAGAATATAAAGTTGGCAGCAAGAAGGGATGCAATAGAATACGGGTGGGATGCTGCCACCGAGAGACGAATCAATTTTGATTGAGGCAAGGTAGTCTGACCCAAGGAGACTGAGACGGGAACTGAGGGCTGGCTAGTATCAGGTGACTGACTTGTCCCTTTTGTAATCAGGTACATGTTTCTCCAAAATCACTTGAAAGGAAGAAAAAAGATCTGAGATGATTGTGTCTTCATTCCTAAGCATTTGTGACAAATATCACAGACAGTGATTAGTTGTGGAACCATACAACCACCCCAAGGCCATAGTGGCCCCTGGTGGAAGCCATTGCCTTCGGTAGTTATGGAGGGACCAGATTTAGCTGCTAGCAACATTGCATCTGTTTCCTGTAACTGAAGATGATGCAGCCCACACCAGCAGCAGTGAACAAAAGCTTTCAATGGACTCGGGAGTAGACTAGGGTGAGCTTTTAACTCTGAGAAGGGAATTTTCTAGAAAAGTTGAACTTCAGTTCAAAAGAACAGGTCTGAAATGCAATCAAAAGGATAGTGATTTGCCCTAAAATTACAGGCTGCAATCTACAGCATGAATTTGCCTTCTGGCGGTGCATACTTCCCCCACAGGTATAGCAGGCCTCTCTCTTCTTGCCTATGCAGCTCACTCACACATTGAAAATAACTCCTGTCAAGGACAAGGTGATCCTTGTGATTGGGCTAATGCCAACCCCCAAAGTAAACCTCCTATGTGAGGCAGAGAAGTAGTTGAGAGGAAAAGAATTCACTGTGACAGTTAAATTTAAACAGACTATTCAACGCCTTTATTCTCACCACTTACAGGGAGTGTGCAACTGAATAATTAAATGAGCCTTTATTTATTTATTTTACATTCACAGGCACAGCTGTGTCTCCCCTGCCCCTAAAAGAAACCAACTTTATCAAGATTCCCTTTGCCAGGACCCTCTCCTCTGTATTCCTGCAACTCCAGAGCCCAATCTAACCCTCCATCCTACAATGGAAATACTCTGTGGTCTGTGGTCATGCTCACCTGCTTATAAAATAATAAAATTACAAAATCAAAAAAGATCATAATCATAAAATGATTACATGATCATAAAAGATGTTAATAAATCACAAAATTCAAAAAAGTTGTCTCCAGATAGCAGTTGCAGTAAAACTCCAAGCTTTCTTGCTTTCTTGCTTTCTCTCTCTCTCTCTTTCTTTTAAAGATTTATTAATTTACTATGTATACAGAATACAGGAGACGGCACCAGATGTCATTATAAATGGTTGTTAAGTCACCATATGGTTGCTGGCAATTGAACTCAGGACCTCTGGAACAATGGTCAGTGCTCTTAACCTCTGAGCCACCCCTCCAGTTCCATCCCCCACCTCCGTGCCCTTTCTTTCTTTTTGATGAAATTTACACTTATTTTCTGCATATAAAACTCCCAGGTTAGAGGAGCCTCAGGAATCTATACATGGGATCCCTTTTTCAAGAATGGAGAAAAGCATACTTTTGAGTAGGATGTAAAGTACTTTTCACTGGTGCCCTCATTTGCTTTCCTCTGATGTAAATATAACAAAAGGCAACTGAGGGAGAAAACAGTTTACATCTTACTCCTTCATGTCACCCTTGAGAGAATGTACAGGAGCTGAAGCAGGAGTCACAGAGGAATGCTGCTCCTTGGCTGGCTAGTCTGTCTTATTATGCAAGGAAGACTATCTACCTAGAGGATGGCACTGCCCACTGTGGGCTGGTCTCTCCTACATCAATCAGGAAAATGCCCTAAGACTTGCCTATGGACCACTTACCTCTTCCCAGATGACACTGGCTTAGGTAAATTTAAGGGGAAAAAAACTAACCCTCACAGCTTCTATTACCAACTTCATCTAGTTTACTGAACATTAGTGGCATAGGGGCTGCATCACCAGCCCCTAATCCAGTTGTTTACAGATGAAAAAACAGAGAGCCATGAAGGAGCCCAGCTGATGGTTTAAATCGAGTCAGGCTGAGACTCACAGGTTTGAGAAACCAACTCTTTCTCCTACATCCTGCCTCTGCGTCTTTAGAACTTGCTCTGTGCTGGCTCTCTCTGCCACTTCCCCGTGTATAGAGCACAAGTTCCTACGAAGCAGCTGGTGGAGCCAGAGCTCTGAAAGGAAGCATCCTTGGAAGAAGACAGACGAGATATCAGCTCCTCTGCCAGACACTAGAAGGTTATTGGCTGAACTACTTACTCATTTCAGATCAAAGACTTGGCACCTGGAAGCTACTGATTACAGCTATTGGTTCAACTACAGGTTTCATCTCCTCAAAAGTCTTAGAACAAAAGGACTAAAAAAATCCTATTAAAATTCCTGTCTCACATCCAGAGACTGGGTAAATTAAACAGGCAGTTTAAAATTTTGATTTTTCTGTGTCCCTGAAAGATACCCAATCTAGCTTTCCCTCAACTCTTCACCCAAAACCATAAAATATGAATATATTTCATTCCTTGTATTGCAAGGGAGGGTTAGGAGATGTCACAGTGGGTAAAATCATTTGCTGTGTAAGCACTGGAACCTGAGTTTGACCCCCCAGAACTCATATAAAAGTTGGGCATGTCCAAGGGTGTCCAGCACCACTGGAGGCAGAGAAAGGCTGACCCTACAAGTGTGCTGCGCCAGGTGGTCTAAACAAAATGGCTGGCACCAAGTCCATTGAGACATCCTATTTTAAAAGAACAAGAGAGCAATAGAGTACACCTGATCTTCTCCTCTGCATGTGGTGGGGGTGGGGATAGGGTGGGGGTTAGGTGCACCCCTTATACACATGTACACATACATGCATGCAACTACACACATACACACACCACACATATATACCATGTACACACACACAGAAAGAGAGAGAGAGAGTGTGTGTGTGGGTGTGTGTGTCCCACAAGCTCCTAGCCTGAGGCCTAAGGTCTGGTTAGGATCCTTGTATCTAAAGACCCACTGTTATCTCAGACTAGGCCACGTACTACACTACTACAGAGCAGTGGTATATTTTAAAGGTACATTAAAAAACAAACACAGTGCTGGTCAGGGAATGCAGAGAAGGTGATATCATTTTAAGAGCTACTTCTGCTTTTCTCCATGGTGCCTGAAAGCTTCACACACCCTCACTCTGACAATCATATTGTGAAAGAACCCTAGTCTCTACCTGTGCCATACCACAGCTTGAAGAGACAGTGTCACAAAAGCAGGGGGAAACCAGAATCAAATGGACTGCCCTGGCTGTTGCCGCAGTGGAGAACACGCTCACTAACACTGAAGCTGTGATAAACTCACTCACCTTGTATTTACCCTCATGTGCCAAGGCAGCTCGATGACACTCCTGCCTTGAAACTGCTGCCCCTTGCTCTGCTAGCATGGGAAGTCTATCCAAGGGTGTCCAGGACTCAGTGAAACTGCCTTTCTCCTGTGCCCAAACCCAGCACGGACTCACCTTTTGTTCTTTAGTTTACCAGCACTCACATCCATTTCATTACTAAAATCTGTAACCTCGGCTTCTGGTGTATCCTCCATTTGGAACACCCCCACCCCATACACACACGTATCTTCCATCATCTGCTCACTCAAGCCCACACATTGCTCTACAATGCTACTTAGGTAGCTTCTCCAAACCTCCATCCCCGTACCACCATGTGCCTATGCCAGGTGTTGCTTCTGACACACCACCAACCCTAAAATCCAAAGCTCATAACTAACCCAGAAAGGCTCAACCCTGCTGTTCTGGCTGCTCTTACTTCAATTTGACACAAGCTGAGATATCTGAAAGGCAGGAAGCTCAATTGAAAAAATGCTTCACAAAATCTAGCTGAAGGACATTTTCTTAATCAGTGACTAATTGGGGAGGGCCCAGGCCATTGTTGGGAGGTCTATTAGAAAACAGATTGAGCAAACCATGGAGAACAAGCCACTAATCAGCACTCTTTCATGGCCTCTGTTTCAGCTCCTGCCCCCACCTACCCCCAGGTTCCTGTCCTGTTTGAGTTTCTGTCTTGGCTTCCTTCAATGATAGATTACAAGTGAGAAATGTAAGCCAAAAAAAAAAAAAAAAAAAAAACCCAAAAAACAAAAAACAAAACAAACAAACAAAAAACCTTTCCTTCTTAACTTGCGTTTTGGTCATGGTGTTTCATCACTGAATAAAATCTTAACTAAGCCAAGTTGGTACCAGGAGTGCAGTATTGCTGGGACAGAAATGACCATGTGGTTTGGGGAAGGATTATGAAAGAACTTTGGAACATTGTACAAGAAATACCTTTGACTATTCAATGCTTGGTGAGCTGTTCTGTAGGAGCTTTGGAAGACAAGAATGTGAAAGGCAGGGCAGAAGATGGAGGCCTGGACAGAAGTTTCAGAGTGAAGTTTAAAGACTATATCAGGACCATTTGTTATTTTGAATTAAGATTCTGTGGTTCTGGTAGTTGAGGCTGAAGAATCAGCTGTGGTTAACAAGATACCAGAACTATTAAAGTAAAACCTTTGCTCTGCTGAGAGACTGGTTGAGGGACTGGTTGGCTGGAGCTAAAACATTAGTGCTGATTAAGATGAGACTAACATTGTTGAGGTTAAAGCCCATGGGAAGTGTTTTCTAAGAGCACACAGAAGCTGTGATCCAGAGGCCATCAAGATTGTACCTCAAGACTGATTTCTAAAATATATAGAGAACTCAAGAAACTAAAGGCCAAAGAAGCAAATAATCTAATTAAAAAATGCGGTTCAGAGTTAAAAAAAGAATTCTCAACAGAAGAATTACAAATGGCTGAAAGACACTTAAAGAATTGTTCAATATCTTTAGCCATCAGAGAAATGCAAATCAAAACAATGTTGAGATACCACCTTACACCTGTCAGAATGGCTTAGATCAAAACCACAAATGACAGCCTATTCTAGAGAGGATTGGGAGCAAGGGGAATACTCTTCCATTGCTGGTGGGAGTATAAATTTGTACAGCCACTTTGGAAAGCAGTATGGCGATTCCTCAGAAAACTGGGAATCAATCTCCCCAATGATCTAGCAATACCACTATTAGGTATATACCCAAAAGATACACATTTTTACCTTAAAGGCATTAGCTCAACTATGCTCATAGCAGCATTATTCATAATAGCCAGAACCTGGAAACCTAGATGCCTCTCAACTGAAGAATGGATTAACAAATTGTGGTATATTTACACAATGGGGTACTACTCAGCAATTAAAAAAAGGACATCTTAAAATTTAAAGGCAAATGGATTTGGAAAATATCCTCCTGAACAAGGTATCACAAGCCCAGAAAGGTTGAGCTCCTGGTCCAGCTAGAGAGAGAGAGAGAGAGAGAGAGAGAGAGAGAGAGAGAGAGAGAGAGAGAGAGAGAGAGAGAGAAGAGTGTATATGAGCAAAAGGATCAGGATCATGAGAGAAGACCCACAGAGATGGCTGGCTGGAGCTACTGGGAGCTCATTGAATCAGAAACAGCCACTGGGGAACCATTAGGGAAAGGAACTAAACCCTCCAAGGGTAGATGACTGTTGGAAAAGCATGGACAGTCAGTCTGTGGAGCCTCTTGGAGTAGGATCATACTGTGCTCCTGTGCATGAACTGGCATTTTAGAACCCATTCCTTGCAGAGGAACACCTAACCCAGCCTTAATACTGGGATGAGAGAATTGGATCTACGTCAATAGGATACACCAGACTGAATTGACCTACCTTGGGATTCCTTGCCCTCCTTGGGAAATGGATGGGGATGGGGTAGGGGAAGGCTGAGGGAGGACTAGAGAAAAGGGAGGGTGAGCAGTGGTATACATGGAAATTAAAATTATTAGAAAAAAATTAAAAATGAACTAGCTACAGAAAGACATTTGATTGTAAAGGATGCTAAGTTAAACAAACATATATTTTAAAGGTATCTTGACTTTGAAATTTGGGTCTAAGTATATGTTGCTTTGGAAAAGAGGATATGCTTTTGTTTCCACAGAAGACCTGTGGGTTGCTTCCAGGCTAATATGGTTTGATCAAAGACCTCCCTGAAAAAAATCCCTAATTGGAAGAGATGGCCACATCAGCTACCAGGCTGCCAACTAAGTTGATCCAGCTTCAGGACCCCATAAGATTGCCAATAGCCCTCAACCAGCAGAAAGTAGTAATGAAGAGCTATGCCTAAATTCCCAAAATAATATTTGTTTTCATTATAAATGATTGTCATAGTCAATTTTTTCTAAGAAAAAAAGTGGGATTATAATATAGGAATAATTTAAAAAGATAGATTATTGAATCTACTTTATTCCAAAAAAGAGCATTAATCTTAAAATATTTTAAATTGATATGGATTTTGGTTTATTGATACAAATTTAATGTCAATTTTATTATACTATATGCATAATTCTACTCTTGTTTAAGATATTATGTTTATGCAACTCCTTAAAATTATAATGTATAATTAAGAAATGCAGATTAATAGCCACCTATGATAACCAAACCTATAGTTATGTTAGTTAGGATTTTTTAGGTATACAAAGATATACTTCAATTAGATAAGTAATCTTCAAATACTTCAAAGACCTACAGAATATGACATTTAAAATATTTTTAAGACCTTAGGTTTTTCTGGACAGTGAGACAGATCTGATTCTGGCAGCACCAATCTACTTCAAGAGAATAATGAGCATCAAAGAAACTTCATGTAGAGTTTACTTTATTTGTGGCAAAAGTTAGCCAATGGACAACAAACTGTTCTTGCTTCAACTACCTGACAGTATGCTGTATAAACTGGACATGCAGGACCCATGGTAAAGTGACCTCTGAACTTTGGCAGAATAAACTGAGATGGTCCTGTAGGTTCCTGCTTCACAGGGAAAACTGCCAGACATCCTTCAGGACATAAGGAGAAGCAACTGATGAACTATGGCAGAACGGGCAGAGCAGTCCTTCAAATGTTCTGCTTTACTGAAAGATATAACAGAGGTTCTAGGCCTGTAGCCTGAAGATGGGTGCCCCAATGTTACAAAGGAACTTTGGGTGACTGTCCAGGTAAACAGATGTCATCTCTGTCATTCCTAGATTTTGGAAGTTGCTTGCACTTCCTGTTTACTTGGGTAATACTATATACTTCTGCGGCCTTTGATGTCATTGAAGATTAGATAGTTATAAGTATAGTTTTTCTTAGTTATTATAAAAGGTAAATTAGATAAGAAACTTTAGACTCACAAGGATAAGGTAGATGATAAAATACTTTCTTTAATTTTGCTAACAAATAGACTAGAAATTATAACTGTAATTCTGCTTGATAGCTGTTTTGTTATATGTAATTTTGCTATGTTGAAACTGAAATCTTTCTTTTTGATTAGTCAGAAAGGGAGAAGTGATGTAGGAAGTCTTTCTATATGCTGTGAATGTGAATATCATTGGTTAAATAAAGGAACTATTAGGTTAAAAAAAATTGTACCTTAAAATGGCAGGTGAACTTGGTAGTGTAACAGTCACCCAGGTGGTGCTGGGTTTGAACACATGAAGTATGGGAAGAAGTTGAGGCTTGGCCCTGTGAGATGCCAGGATAGGCCCAGGAGAAGTCACTGGTAAAGGTGCAACCTCAGGGGCAGCTAAAAACTCGAGCTTGAAAGGGTCATGCAAAGAAGTTGAACCTGGGCACCATCAAGAGATCTCAAGAGAGGCTACTGGTGAAAGTGCAGCCCAGTTGCAGAAGACCCCAGCATTTCAGTGATGCCAATACCATGCGATGGCCACCAAGAACAGCAGCAGCAGTAGAGTGGAGACAGCCTAGAGGAGAAGCTATGTGTACTGCAGAGGGCAGAGCCTGAGAGGTGACCCAAACCCCTTAGAGGAGCCCAGAAGATCATGAGTGGGTCCCAGACATTGGATATTGTGTTGTTTACACAGTTTGGTTTTGCTTTGATTTGATTTGATTATGACTGTATCCTGGTTCTTCTGACTTGAAGTAATATATATATATATATATATATTAATTTTACTGAAGCCCACAGTTGAGAGACTTTGAATTTTAAAATAATTTGGATTTTTAAAAAGAGATTTGATATTTTAGAAGGACTGAAATTTTAATGTGCTTGAATTTGTCAAGACTGTGGGGCATTCAAAATTATTAATGTTTTAATGTGAGATCTTGGGACTGAATAAGAAAGGAAGAGTTGTGATTTTATAGTGATGTGTTTGTGTGTCAAGTTCACAAAGGGTCATTTGTGCTGGCTAGTCTTATGTCTGAAGCTATCTGAAGAAAGGAACCTTCATTGAGAACATGCTCCCATAAAATCCAGCTGTAAGGAATTTTAATAATTAATGATTGATGGGAGAGGGCCAAGCCCATTGTGAGCTGATGGCCTAGGTTCTAAAAAAAAAAAAAAAAAAAAAAGCAGGCTGAGCAAACCATGAGGAGCAAGCAGTAAGCAGCTTTCCTCCATGGACTCTGCATCAACTCCTGCCTTCAGGTTCTTGCGCTGAGTTCCTATCCCAGCTTCCTTCAGTGATAGACTAAAATGGAAAAGTGTAAGTCCAATAAATCATTTCCTCTCCAACTTGCTTTTTGGTTATGCTATCTCATTGCAGCAATAGAAACCCTAAATAAGACACCTGTACCTTTGAAATATTACTCTCCTAAAATCATTTTGCAAAATATTCTGATGCAGACTTGACCTTCCTCACTGAGCCACGAATTCCTGATGTTTATGGATGGCTATGCTCCCTGGGTTCCAACTCTAGAATTTCCTGTTTATCTAAGTCTCTGAGGCTCAGTTTCTTTACCTGGACAGTATACCAGTGCACAGGGTTTTTATGGGCATGAAGTAAGAATAGTGTATTTGCAAGTTCTTTCTAAACTGTTAGCCCTAAATCATAACCTTTACTTACTTTATCTCAACATTTGGTCTCTCGCTATTCCCCATTAAAACTGTTTTATTTTTGTGTATGTGTAGTATCTGTGTGAGTGTGTGTACATATAGACATATGTGCCATTTGTATTCCTGGATGTAGAAGACAGAGAGCAGTGTCAGTTATCTTCTTAGATCACTTTCCACCTGTTTTTTAAGCTGGTCAAGACCAATTGTCTAGACCAGCTGGGCAAGCACATTCAAGGCATCTGGCTGTCTCCACCCCCATAGCCCTAGGGTGGCAGATGCCTAATGCTATGCTCAGGTTTTAGATGAGTACTGGGGATCTGAACTCATGCTTTACTGATTGAGCCAGTTCTCCCAGCCTTCCCTATTCCTTGAAGACAATTGTCCTGTGGAGCTTGCCTCTCACCCAATCCTAACTGCAGCTATTTCGAAATGCCTTTATTTTTATCAGAATTCACCTAAGATTTTGTTTTCTTTTACACAAAACTCTCTGGTGAATGAAATTAACCCAGCAACCTGTCTTCTCAAAGACCTAGATGAGTAGGTAATAAGTCCACATTTGTCACTTGCTCCAGCTGGATGCTGGAGAGGAGTGAGTGTGGCATCAGCCATCACTGCAGCAGCTTTCTTATTAAGGAACAACAGAATACATGGTGATTAGTGAAAAGCATCTGCGAGGTGCTAGAAATAGACTGGGAAACATTCACCACAAATAGAAGCTTCCTACTCTGGGAACATTGAAATTATGGTTTCCCAAATAGTGGTTAGAAACCCAAATCTTATAGTTTGCAGTTTCTGAGCTGAGGAAGACAAAAGCTATGAGAGAAGCAAATATGAAAGGGGAACTCCCCCGTGAGCAAAGCATTATGGTTTACAGGAAACAGAGACCGCCATGGATTTCCCTGGTTCCAAACTATGGTTTCCTAGTTCCTGCCTCAACTAGAATACAGTGTATGTGTGTCTGTGTGTCTGTGTATGCACATTCTAAGTAGAATTCTATAACAGTTCTTCAGCCAAAACATACAAATAATTTATAGTCATTAAAAATCAGTGAGGTCCTTCTCACCAAACACGAGACCTCTCTTCCTATTCACAACTGCTTTATACCCAAGACACTTCTACATGACTCCAGGTATATAGGTTTATAAAATAGGTGTATTAATCAAATATTTGCTGATGCTATAGAGACATGTATTTTAAAACAATGCTTTACTATACATATTTTATTATTTATTAAGGATTTGATCAAATTGGCATACTAATGAGATGGGTGTGCTTATTTACTTTTACATGTAGAAGTCTTGGCTGAATAGTTGATACTGCCAGACAGAAAACATCTTCAATGTTCTTCAGGGTTGATTGTTATTATAACTTTATAATTGTCAATGCTGAGAATATCATTTTGTATGAACATATAGTACCAATGGCAGGAGAATGGTTACAGTCATTCCAGAAATTGCTAGAAATGCTGTCCTGAACCCAACGCAAAATTTATGGATATGCTAATGTGGCACTTACATGCTGAGGAATCAGAGTAGCAAAATATTATCTTTGTTATCTCTAACCCTGATGCTTCTGAAAGAGCAGGAGTCATTTTATATACAATAAACAATACTGCAATTCATCACATCATATTCTGAAATCTGAGCAGGCATTTTCAGGCAGCATTCAGAAGGAATTTCATGGCATGATAGGCAGCATTCACTGGCATTGCATGATGTGACAGTCAGCGTCCACTAGCATTTCCTGGCATGATAGTATGCTCACTATAAAGGATATCAACCATAGCTCCAGTGAAATTGTGAGATGCAACACAGGCAAGCACTGCTATAAATGCCACGGATCCATTATATATTCGACTTGTGATTAATTTCAGCCAACGTGTACGCAGAAACCTGATACTGTTGCCAATACTTTGTGACTTCCCTCACATTTTGTGATGTGGCCCTGTCTGGAGTCACAACCCTCAGTTTAAGAGGCTGTAGTCTAGTCTAGACCACCCAGCAGAACCCCTAATCTGGTATCTTTCTTTCCCTTTCTTCATGAATTCCTCAGTTTCCATCTTTGTGAATAGATGCATCTCTACTACCCCAAACCATCATGTCCCATACTACTTATAACTATTCATTTTTAAAGCCCCACTTTACACCTTGCCAATGGGGATAGCATTCAAAGTACCAGCAGCGACTTAAATTAAAATATCTGCCATAGACTCACATTTTAAACATTTGACTCCTGTATGGTAGTATTGTTTGGAAAGTTGTAGAACTTTCTGGAGGTGGAGGTTCCCTAGAGAAAATAGGAGAGTGCAAAGTGTGTCTTGATGATTGGTAGCCTGGCTCTACTTCCTGTCCACGCTCAGCTTTCTATTCCACCAAGGTATGAGATGAGAAGACCTGCCATGATGAAGCTGCCCACTGCCATGCATAGAATTTAACAAATGAAAACTATAACCACACTCCTCAGCACAGGGCAGAAGAAAAGACGAGAAGTTTACAAAAACATGTCTACTATCACAGCTGATGGAATGAGTCCCAGAGGAAATACATCTTCTGAGTCAAAAAGTGTATGTCTGGTGGGTATGAATTCTCCCATCTCTCTGTTCTCCATGCAGCTGTAGCACAAAGTGCGCGACAGAAACCAGATTTTGTATTTCTTTACTTGAACATCAAAAATGCGTAAGGGAGAGGGGCTGAGTACCACCAGAGAAAGCTCACTTACATAAGTAATATATCAGATGGTGGAGATTTAAGATAGAAACAACAGTTTATTCAATTAATTTCCAAATTCAGCTCCCACAAAGACTCCACTATTCATCCTTGGGGTACCACACTTAGTATGAAAAATATTATACCTGCTGAAACAGTGTATTGAATAACTCCCAATTAACATATTTTTATATGTTGTTATATTAAATGATTGAAATTTTCCAATGCTAATAGACATTACATCAGCCTTCTATTTTTAAGTTTATTTGGAGGTCCAAAGTTATACCAATGGGAGCTTATTAATAGTGAAAGAACCCTCATCTATTATGTATTAATACATGGTAACTGAGCTAGGACAGAAAAAGACAAGCTGAAATTAAAAATGACTTTTAATTATTTTTAATTTCTACTTTCAATTTTACTTCAAATTCTCTAATAAGAACAATGGCTCTTTTAAGTTTAGAAGATTCTTTTTAATTTGTTTTCTATTGTTGGAGAAAGAATCCAAGGCCCCACCTGTATTGGCCAGTGCTCTACCCCTAACTATGCCCACAGCCCTTATAAAAGTCATTTTTTAAATTAACAACTTCATTATTAGCAACAAAACTTTAAATACCTTCTTCCTTTACATATCTTACATTTGGAGGATAAAATGATGGAAACATGGCCCATTCTGCAAGGAGGTCAACTGAGAAAGATGTGCTGGTGCTCAAGAGTTGTGAATGCATTGTGTTTACAATATGTGGATGTCCAGAGTCTAACATGACCATTGCAGAAGGAAGTCTTGGCTCAGCTTGACACAGAAAAGAGGAGCAGAATCCTCAGGAAAGGAGCAGTCAAGCTGAGCTCAGGAGAAAAGTCCTGTTCGTTATTCAGAGAAGGGTACAGGAATAAAGGGAAGCCCCCAAGCTGAGGGCAAAGAGAAAATAGATCACATTGGAGCTTATAAGATTACCATGATAACTTCCCAAAATAAGATGAAGGCAGGATAGAGGGAATGAATGATAAAGATGGTGTGAATGACAGGCAGGGGAGAACTATAGGACTTGGTAACTGGGTGGCTGCCCAGGAAAGGAAGGAGTGAGCCCAACCTTTGAAGACTATTCAGCATGCCAGTACCTGGGAATGAGTGAGGCCATCAGTTAGTGGACTGCATTAGAAGAGTCAACTCAGGGAAAGAAAAAATAGAAGATGGAAACTTATTTGGGCCTTGGAGAGTTTGATCTGCCTCCCAACTGGGTCCAAAGCTGTGTTTGAGCACAAAGAGACATGTGATGCTAGAATCTGGATGGAGGTCAAAGCAAGAGGTCAACTCCTGGGTGTAGAGGTCATCACCAAACTCAACAGCTGTTAGGAGGCAGGACAGAAGCAGCCTCATGAGCATGTTCCCTGGATCAGATTACCATGCCCCATGCCCATTTTGCTCCCTTTCCCAAGCTGAAGGCCCACTGAAGACCTTAAAACATAATGCCCCTACTTAGAGACCTTTCCAGTACCCAAACTCATTGGCCGTCAGAGAAATGCCAACTGAAAAGACAATGAAATTCTATTTTTGTCTAGTGGGTTGAGAAAAATTAAAGATTGATAATATCCATTGCTGGAAGGCACACAAGGAAATGAGTGCTGCTATATTTCTAGCATGAGGCAAATTGCTATGATATTTTTGGATATCCATTATCCATTCAAACCCTATGACTTATGATCCAGAAACTGCACTTTTTAGAATCTACATTCCAGAAACCCAAGCAACAGTCCAAAAGATACATGTACAAAGTCTTCATTCCTACTTTACTTATAAAAGTTAAAAACTTGGGGCTGGAGAGATGGCTCAGCGGTTAAGAGCACCCTCTGCTCTTCCAGAGGACCCGGGTTCGATTCCCAGCACCCACATGGCAGCTAACAACTGTCTGTAGTTCCAGTTCCAGGCAAACACCAAGGCAAATAAATAAATAAATAAAGTTTTTTAAAAAAAAAAAAAAAAGTTAAAAACTTAAAAAATAATAACTAAAAATCTAATGTTCAGAAAACTAAAATCTATATTAAGAAGTATTATGTAACTGTCATATATGTTTGGATATAAATCTACAAAGATGTGATTAATAGACTTTAGGGGCAGGGCAACAAATTTCCAAGTTCTATATTGTCTTATTAAGAGAAAACAAAGGGAAAAAGTGTATCTTTTTAAAGGTTGGGTTTTATTCTTATCAGTGTGTATATACCATTTGTTTGTGTTTGTGCATATCTGGCCTTTGGAGGCCAGAAGAGGTAGTCAGATATGATGGGGCTGGCGTTACAAGCAACTGTGAACCACTTGACATGGATGCTGGGTACCAACTGGAGTTCTCCGCAAAAGCAAGAAGCCTGGAAACTGCTCATCCATCTCTCCTGCCCTTAAGTGATATCCTATGTTAACAGTAAAAGTACAGCAGGGACTTTGCTAACAAGAATTATGTTAAGTGTAATATGTGCTATGCATTTAATATAAAAATCTCACAAAATGCAAATAAAGGATCGGATCATTATCATTCTCATGTTTAGATAAAGAAAATGAAGCTAAGTAGCCGAAGACAGGTTACACGGGAAGCAAACAGCAAATGGGCTTTACTCAAAGTAGCTGGACTTAGAATTTGTGCATTGAGGGACTGGAGAGATGGCTCAGAGGTTAAGAGCACTGACTGTTCTTCCAGAGGTCCTGAGTTCAATTCCCAGCAACCACATGGTGGCTCATAACCATCTATAATGAGATCTGGTACGCTCTTCTGTACACTGTATACATAATAAATATTTTTTTTTTTAAAAAAAGAAATTGTCCATTGAGCCTCTGGTCTATTTGGAGATTGTTAATTTTTTTCATACCACTATATTGCCAGACTAGTTAAAAATATACTACTTCTACCTTTTAAATAACTTGTAGAAACACATGAGCAGGACTCAAATAGCTTACCATTATCCTTACAAATTTATAACTAGTAAAGGGGGCCTATGGTACCATCTTTCCAAGTGTCTGGGAATGAGAGGGAGGATCTAGCTGGCTCATTGCTGGTGTTTAGTTGCTCCCAGGCTTAGAACTTTGCTTTGTTTAAGACATTATCCATCCCTATTCACAAAAGTCTATAAAAGGCTTCTGGGAATGCTGCCTTCAAGGGGAATAATTGGAAAGAGTGAGGTGTGTTCACCAGTTCACTCTCGTTTTAGCATCTTAGGGCTCAGAGAAGAAATCTATTATCAGATAACACTGAGAGTATCCTTTTGATGGCCTGATCAGGTGCCTCATTTATGTGGCAGCTCACAGCTGTCCTGGATGAGCCTCCCATTGATCCTTATGGCTTTAGTCATCTACAAACCTGGGATGCAAGAATGGGAACAAAATGAGTACCCACAATGCACTTCCTCCAACTATCAGAACTCACAGGACTCTGTTTCCCATCATTCAAGTCAAGGCTCAATTCCCTTTGTGTTTTTGTATGTTCTGGGGAATGATCCACCTAGACATAATTTCAGTCTCAGATAAGTGGATTTATTAAGCAAATAGCAAGAAAAGTAATAAAAAATGAATAACAAGAAGCAGATATCTAGAAACAGCAGATAGTAATATGTCACCAAGTTACAAACGTATAACAATAAGAAAAGAACTAGAGCAGTGTGATGGAGAGAGAGCAGAGGAAGGGAGCACTATCTGCTGGGGACTTAGAACATCCAGCAGAGATGGACTGGGAAGCAGTAACGAAGTAGCTTCCAAGAGGGGGTTTCTCCACTGAAGAGCATCCGGGGTCTCATTCCTGCTGCAGGCATTTTTATACCATGGGATAGACAACAGTAGCCTCATTTGGATATAGCTACCTTCTAACTGTTCTTAGGAGTGCAATGGTTTTAATACCTTTAGCTGTTGACTTTCTTTTCTACTCCCTGCAACAGAATTGCAGGGTCAGCCTACCACAGAACATGGAGTTTGGGAGGACGTGTGAATATTTTGGAGTCCTGGACAAGGGAGGACTTCTGCATTTCTGAGACCAGTCTTTAAGAAACTTACCAGCACATGGAGGTGTATATTATACATTATCAGATTACTTTCTTCCTCACTGGGAAAGAAGAGCCACACATACTTTCTTCCTAGTGCACTATTCTTCCCCAGAGCACCTGTCTCTGCCTCACATGACACTGTAGCTTGTGTGTGTGGAGTGTCTCCAGAGTTCCATTATTAAAGGCTTAGGGTGGCAGTCTGTGCTGCCACTGAGAGACAGGAGAATCATTGGGACATGGAATCTAGTGGAAGCTAAGTTATTGAAGACCCCCCTCCCCCTCTCTCTCTCTCTCTCTCTCTCTCTCTCTCTCTCTCTCTCTCTCTCTCTCTCTCTCTCTCTTTCCTCTACAAATGAATATGTATACTGATACTGAGTCATTAGTCATGATTGCACTGTCAATAGAGAAAGAAAGACATTTTTTTTTAAAGTTATAGACTAGGAAGGAGTCTATAAAAGCTGAGAATATTGCCAACTCCTTGCAGGAAATTATTTTTGCCAGCAGTGACTCTTCATTTCCCAGCTCTTCTTGGTTCAAAGGGAACAGAAGGAATAGTTTCTTGGTGATCATTTTTAAAGACAGAAAGTCTTTGGGTACCTGTCACCTGCTTATTCTCAAATCTGCAGACCCTGCTCTCCTTCTTAGTGTATGGGTTTTTGTCTTTCCTTCTAGTTTATGATGTTCTTATCAAGTGTCCCCAGGGCTTTGAGTTCTCCAGAGCATCACTGTCCCTTCATTGTCATCCCCACTCTGGAAGGGCAAAGACAAAGACTTTCTGAGTTCATAGGGAAGTACTTCTACCCAGGAAGCCAGCACTAAGCAAATGCTGAAGCCTGCGGTTTTAAAGCACCTAGGATCTCCATAAACCAGACTCCCTGAAGGGCTTCCAGAGAACAAATGGGAGCATTTTCTGAGCTGGGGCTAGAGATGGTGCACTTGTTGTACTTGAGGAATATCTTCATTAAACAACTCAAAAGCAATTTCCGGTTGGGAATAGCTGCATGCAGGCAGCCCCCACTCCCGACAGGGAACAAAGAGCCACACAAGCATGGAGCTAATTTATCTTCCCTAACAGAAAATGGTCCATCGTTTTTTCATTTATTGAATACATAAACCCTTGAACATTCTTCCTACAGACCTGTTAAAAATGTCACCAGTATCTTGCTTCTCTCTGGACATCACTATTAGGCAACTCCTTTGGTTGGCATTTGATGCCAATGAGACCAAGGCTACGCATCTGACGTCTATATAACTTAATTCCATTCACAGGAGCAATTGTTCCATACACACGAGGTACATCAACAATGTTAGCAATGGTACCACAAGTGCAGGGTGGGAAACCAATGATAGAGATGAAAATCCATCACATACACACAGCACACATGGCTCAAAGTTGGCCTATTTTGAACAGTCTTTCTTCCTAACCTCAAATTGCTCCTCCATACCCTACACACTAGTCATTTTGTTCAGATGTCCACTATTCCCTATTTCTTGTCACTTTCTGATTGTTGTCACAGTAATTTTCCTGAGCTTGGTCATAAATAACAATACTTGGTGATGCCTAGGTCCTATAGGGAAAGACTGGGCCACCAAAGCTCTACCTTTCTATTCTTTTCCCAGCACAATTAAAGTTCGATTTTAACATCTGAGTTAAACGATCCCATGTGATCCATAAAGTATGGCAACAACATGTCCTACATTCAGGTACAAATTCCTTGGGCAACATTGCACTAATGGGCTTATTCTTCCTGTAACCCTACAGTTATGAGGTTGTCATACAATAAATATTGAACTAATTAAAGACAGAACCTGCACCGTTTGCATCTGTACATCTAGGAGGAGATAGTTTAAAGCCTGGCATAGAGTAGGTTTTGAAGCTGTTGTCAAATGCAAGCTAAATGGACACTGTTCTGTAGATCTAGGCCTCCACTGGTATCGAAGCTAAAATAAGGTAAAGGTTAAGAGTGAAAATAAAGCCAGACATACCCAATTCCAACCTTCCACAGTTCTGTGTAGTAGTTATTATCCCCTTCTCTGCTACAAAAAAAAACCTGACCATGGCAATTTAAGGGAGAGCAGCTGTTAATCCCCAGTAGTGGGGCTTTCAGGGTAGCTTGTTCAGACTTCTGCAGGAAGGAGACTAAGGCGTAGGACGGGAGTGAGACCAGGTCTGCTCCAGTGACCCCCCTCTGCTGGCCATGTTTTCTGCCTCAAGTCTCCAGAATTTGCTAAAGCACTGTCACCACCCAAGGACCAAATGCTCAAACATTAGCCTGTGAGGAATATTTCACATTGAAACCATAATACTTGGTTATCCATCCACTTAACTACAATGTCAGCATAATAGGAGTGCCTAGATTTGAAATGCAGCAGGCGACACCACTATATCTGTGATCAATATTAAAACCAAGAATGTAAGGGATCATTCTGTTAGCCTAGCAGAAGTTGAGAGGAGCAGCCAGAAGACCTGTGCATCCAACTAATAATTACGGAACACCTGCTGTGCAGCTGGCACTGTTCACATGCGGCCCAGGTCTTCTTGGCCATGTAAATCAGAGACGTGTCAATTTGCCCTACAGAAGGTGTGGATTAAGGGAGCTACTACAGTTACATACAGCACAACAGAGTTGGGAAATTGATTCCTTGGGTAAAGGAATTAGTTTTCTTTGAATGGAAGTTTCCATCCTTACTTCTTTTCGAAAGAGATATAATATGTCTCTTTCAGCTTATATAATGCTTCATACTCCAACAGTCCAAGTTTCCTCTTTTCAGGCTCACAAAGACACTCATCTTTCTGAGTACCATGACTACATAATTAAGAAAAATGGAGTGTCAGATGCTGTAGAGGAAGGATCCATCTTTCAGTGGAAGCCAGCTTGCTTTCTGTGTTGAAAAAAATTAAATGTTGGAGGGAAAAAAGCTTCAGTGACTGTCTTAGGTCTGAAACTGTCATTGGCTTGGGTGACCTGTACTGGATTAAGTGTCTCCTCTGGATCTCAGTTCAGTCTTCCTAATAGGTAATTGATAGTCCCACCCTAGGGCGGCTGAAACAATAGGCCACCTGCCCTGCTACACTGATCACCTACATCAGACAGAGGATTCAAAGGCTGACCCAGAAGTGCCTTAAAGTGTGAAAAAAAATTAAGGGGGTAGTTACTTTTTAAAGAACTTTTGTTTTTCTGTGAAAGGAAGACTCCCCTATCCTGCATGTGCCTAGCTAGGTTTGAATTCTAAGGATCTTATTCAAAATATTCATAATACCCTTTTTAACACACACACACACAGCGAGAGCGAGAGCGAGAGCGAGAGCGAGAGCGAGAGAGAGAGAGAGAGAGAGAGAGAGAGAGAGAGAGAGAGAAAGAGAGAGAGAGATTATTAAATTAATTTCCTAGGACAGCACTTTTGTTTTATTTTACTGAAAACAAATTACTCTTCCCTACAGTGCATGACAACCACAACCACATTCCTCCCTCCATTTTCTGAGCTCCTCCCCTTTCTTGTCTCTTGAGATTTACCCCCCCCCCTCCCACACACACACACACATCTATTTCCTCTTCAGAAAAGAGCAGGTCTCTAAGAGACTACAGCCAAATGGGACAAAACAAGATACAATAAGGCAAGAAAGACAAAATTCCTCATATTGAGGTTGGACAAGGTAATGAAATAGGAGGAAAAGAGTCTCAAGAGCAGGCAAGAGTCCGAGACACACCTGCTCCCACAGTTAGGAGTCCCACAAAACCACAAACTAACAACCATAAAAATTCAGATTTCCTGCTGCAGACTCATGTAGGCCCTGGGCTTCCCACTTCAGTCTCTGTGAGCCCACATGAGCCCTGCTTAGTTGACTGGGTAGGCCACATTCTCCTGGTGTCCTCCATCACCTCTGACTCCTACATTTCCACACCCTGGTCTTCTACAGGGTTCCATGATTTCTGCTATGAGGAACCTGATGGAGACCTCCAATTTAGAGTATTTCTGCCTGATGTCTGGCTGTGGGTCTCTACACCTACTCCCGTCTGCTGCCACAAGTTTCTCTGATGATGACTGGATAGGACAGTACTTCTTAGTGGTTTTCTCAGTGTCATCCCTTGAACCATTCAGATATTTCCCCCATATGTGAATATGTAATTTCTCCAATTTCTTATTATATGTAGGTCTGTGTATTATACATAAAAGAGTAAAGTTTTGTGTTTTTTTTTTTTTTTTTCATTAGCTAAGAAGGGATTTTCACCTCCATGGAAGTGATATAGGCCTCCAAGAATATGTGACCTAGTAGACAGTCAATTTATATACCCTATATTTTACTTTAATCTTAACCTCATTTAGAACAAAGTTGTATTAGCTTTGCTCAGTGAGAGAGGCTGTCCTACAGCAAGGGAGATTGCTGTCCTAGCAACAGAGAAGTGTGTCCATATATGCCTCAGCAGTAAACTGCTGCCTCAACCAAGGACATATTCTTTCCCCAGGAAGCATCCACTTACTTATAAACTTTTTACCCTTTGCTAGCCCCACCTTGGGGGACTCTCAAGGGCTACTACATTTGGAGAAGACTTCATGTGGTTGGCTCAGGTCAGTTGACCAACCCCTGATACAGCCCTTTGTTGTAAAAGTTTCTGGCTCTGCTTAGCCTTGAAGTCCAAATGAATGTCTCCTGCCCAAGGTCCAGACCTGCCTGCAGCTGCTTTGACCCCCAAAATGATTCAGATGTTTATAATAATTGCATGCTGTTATGCCTATGGCTCAGGTTCATTACCAGCTAGCTCTCATATCTTAATCCATTTCTATCAATCAATCTTGCCACGTGGCCCATGGCTTACCTCTGTTTTAACAGGTTGATTCTTGGATCTCCCTTGACTCTGTCCTCTTTCTCCTCCTTCTAGGCTTGAATTTCCTGCCTGCTTCTAAAATGTTGTGCCATAGGCCAAAAGAGTTCCTTATTATCCAATAATAATTTACAGCATACAGAAAGACATCCCACATCAGCCCTTTCATTTCAGGATTCAATATAGCATGCTTGTAATAAAGCAGATTGATGTCAATCACTATTTGCTTATGGGGGAAACCCAATCAAGGTTTTTATATAACCACTTCTAGTTTTTTATTTTTATTTTTTGCACTGATGCTCACACCTTGTATCTTTCATTTTTCTCTCTACCCTTCAACATCTCCTGGGACCCTTTTTTCTGTGACACCCTGATAAAGTTCACTCAATCCTCTACAGTCTATGAGAAGCCTCTCCTCACTTAAATGCTGTAGTTTCTGAAGGATTTCAAATATTGGAAAATTTGAAAAACATTCACTAGTGTACTAGTTGGAAAATATTATAATTTTAATTTTATTTATGTTTGACTCAATTACTAAAGAACGAACTGAACAACTATTATTCCATGGGCAAGTAACAGGGATGCAATAACACCAAGGTGTCCTTAGGAACCTGGAATCTCCAGGCTCATAGAAGATGACGAGGCATTAGGTGCTATAGACTATGCTCTTGTACATTGTAAATATTTGTCACTGTAAATACTGGTTTAATAAAATGCTGAATGGACCGAAGCCAGACAGAAAGTTGAGGCGGGCAACTAGAATAGGAGAATTCTGGGAAGAGGAAGAGCAGAGAGCAAGAATCAGCCAGACTTAGAGGGAAGAAGATGAGAATGTTGCACTGAGAAAAAGGAACCAAGCTACATGGCTAAACATGGATAAGAATCATAAGTTTAAGAGTAAGTGTTAGCAAGTATTAAACCTGAGCCATAGGCCAAATAGTTTATAATTAATAGAAACCTTTGAGTGATTATTTGGGACTAAATGGCTATGAGACCAGCTGGGCAGGGCAGAAAAACTGCAATTAGGACCCACTTCCTTTTGACATCTTGCAAGTGTGCCATCTGACTCAATGTATTTATGGATAATTTTGCCTTGAAAGTTAAACTCTCCCAGTAGCATTTTGCAGCAGGATGTTGGAAATCATGAATCTTCTGTTCCACAGAGGTCCACCCACTGATCTCCCTGGATACTGAGGAGCTGTCAAACCCTGAGATGATTCTCAGCTACTTTTACCAACACTAATATCCACTAGGCACAGTTTCCAATGTTTTCTGTATTATAAGAGATTATCAACAATTTCTAGAGAATATTTGACAATAAATAACCTTTATATTTTTTTAAATATTTTTCTCTCTTGATAGGAGGGGTGTTTTAACAGTGAATTAAAATATCACTTAAAAAAGAGAACATTTTGAAAGCAGATGTCTGGTACTATTTCCATGATCACATGCTCTTGTTGCCTGAAAACAGTATGTCCCACTTAACGGCACTTCCTTCTCTGCTCTGTTTGGAGACTTGCTCTATTTTTAAATCTTCCAAATAAAGACATCTGGGTGGAGCTTGAACTTATTTGTTGAAAGTATAAGGACTTGATATCATCTAATTAGTTCATGAGGGCATCTGATTGACAAAGTGATGAAGGTGAAAATTTATTAGTGAGATGCGACAAAAGAGGATTTGCATAATCAGCAAATGGGGATGAAAATGAAAGGATAAATGTTGTAATAAGCATAGTCACAGATGTATTTCCTTCTTTGGGATCTGCATATGTTAGTGAATTATCTTTTCTAGCTGCAATAGCCATTTAAATAATATATTCAGAGAAACTAAACTTTGAACCTCATCTTTAACAAAGTATTTACAAAGATCATTAGCAAGCTGTTAAATCAAGATTCCCTTCTTCATTTGCATTGCTTTCATTAAAATAGAAATTTTTGTGATAGAAATAAAAGATCCTTTATTCCATCAGTACGAAAAAAAACCACTTATA
Organism: Sigmodon hispidus; assembly: GCA_004025045.1. NCBI lineage: Eukaryota > Metazoa > Chordata > Mammalia > Rodentia > Cricetidae > Sigmodon > Sigmodon hispidus. The sequence continues at coordinate 30,655 of PVIH01013613.1, read as the reverse complement.
TTACTTATTAATACATCATTTTAAATTACTATTCCATGGGTCTTAGATGAGATATTGTCATTATGCTATGGGTAAATACTACTAGTAAGTATATCTTAGATGATAGGCTCAAAATATTTTACTTCTAAGTGCAAAACTAAAATCTTAGGAATGCTTCTTGGATTAATTTCTTGTAACTATTCTAACAAATACACTACAAACTTGGTAACATTAAAAATAAATAAAAATTGATGCAGGGAAATGGCTCAACGGGTAAAGCATTTGACATACAATAGCTAAGACTAGAATTCAAGTCTCCAGAAGCCAGGTAGGCATGGCAGCCTATCTACAATCCCAGCACTCAAGAGGCAGAGACGGGATCCCTGGGGCAAAACTGCAAGCTACACTAGCCAGTTGGTGAGTTCTGGCTTCAGCAAGAGACCATACCTCTATATAGAAGGAGAGTGATGAAGGAAGAAATCACAAGTTCTAGCTTCCACACTTACAAGCACATACTACTCCTGTGCCCAGAAAGAAAAAGACATTTATACCCATAGTTCCGGAGGCCATAAGTATTGAGACCTGTCTCTAGAGCTTGTGACTCAGCAGGTCTGTGGCCCAATATTGGCATGTTTACCAGGATCCCATGCTTTACTGAAGCACCTGTCCCTGATTGAGGTCACAGTTTGAGAAGCACCGAAGAAGAAATTTATTGAGGCTCTTCTACGTTATAACAAAGGTTAGGTGCCAGAGGTGTGATGAGTATCTAGCATGTCCTCCGGCTCAGGAAGCCAATTTAAAAGGGATCCTAACAGGCAAAAAGTACACACAGCACTTGCCAGTTTAATATACAGCCTGATGATCTGATGATCTGGGTCCAGCAACCCAGAAGTCTCAATATTCAAATACTTCAACTTAGTATTTAGTATTAAAGACTATTTAGTCATTAACCTTATGATAGACAATGATAGAGTCCTGACATGTTACGTTCTTGAGAGTTAATGCAGGCAGATTTTAGTGTCATTTTCCTCATTTGAATAAGTACATTTGCAAGTAGCTCAGAAATCCCTGAAGAAATAGAGAAGAAAATTGAGAGTAATCTGACAGGTCATCAACAATCGCTTACACAACATCCTGGTCCAGTCTTATGATCTACTCATTACTCCATGCTATTCCCTAGGTGGGATGGTTTCCCTCAGAAACAGACATGTTTGAGGTGATTAAGAGGCCACCACACACTCCCTTACAAGTTCTCTTCTGTGTCAGATGCTCCTGAGTGAACTGTGGATGAAGAAATTGAAGATAAACCAATGAGTACATGCAGGATGGCATGTTCAGTCACTTAACAGACACTGTCCTGTGTTCTGTTGTTGTGAGTGGTGCTCTGTGAGAACATGCAGCTTTTAAACTTAGAGGATTTATGATAATTTTAAGTGTTTTTTTTAAACATCCTCTTCTATGGCAAGTACGAATTCCCTACCAGTACCTGTGTTCTTTGTCTTCCACCTGTTTAAGCACTCCCATTAAGGGGTAGCTCTAGAGCCACAGACTCAAGAGGATTAGCATGCATTTGCCTGGCTTGACCTATCAATGTGCTTAATGCATAAGGTCACCAGCTGAGTGGACAAGAAAATAGGATCTGAACAAGAGAAAAGTCATAAGACCAAAGGTGTCCAAGCTTCCAAACAGGTGGAAGAAATAGCTCATCTCATATCTAGGCCCAGCTGACTAAGAAATAAATTTCTATTGTGTTACATTTCTGGAATGGGGGATTGTTTCACACAGAAGTTAGTCTGCCTGGATAGTGGGCATTACCATTACTATTAATAGACTCATCATTCTAGAAAAATAGTATAATTTGAATAACAAATATGTTCACTTTAAGTTTCAAATGGGTGAAAATAAGGGACTCACAGATCCTAAAAGGATACTGTTTATGATCTAAAAAATCTGGCATGGCTCCTTGTGGTATGCCACAGAGCACTATGAGGACAATAGAGAAGAAAGTACGTTATGTTCTGATAAGTCTCAGTAATGCTCACTTCAAACATAATTTACTCTAAGGTTTAAACTTGATCTCAGTTAAAAGGCTAAGACATACTTTTAGAAGAAATATAGTACAAGGAGACACATATATTGGCCAAGTCCAAGGAGATTTTAAGTGTTGAGAACATGAAAACCCCAATTCTGGTGTCTCCCGTCATTTGGTAGTGGGTCATGCTTGCACCATGCACAGAAGGACACATCTGAGATGTTTGTTTAGAGAGATCAACACCGCCCCCCCCCAAGCTGCAGAGCATCTCTCCTTGATTCACTCCATCTGACCCTGTCCTACACAAGAATAGAGAACTCAGTAAGTCCCACAAAGCAACAGTCACTATGATAAACACAGAGGAACACTGTTTGCTGCAAACAGAGAGAGAAACCATGCAACTCACATGTCCACAGTATCACTAAACATCAGAAGCTGTCATGACCCTGACACCACACAATGATTTCTTTATAGCTCTTCTGGGTCCTGGCAGAGGGGCAGAATCAATGGCCAGGGCTTCCAGTCATCATCTAAGATCAAGGCCTAGAGCATTCTTCACATACAAGTCCCTTGCTGATTGATTCCAGCAGGAGTCAGACACCCCAGACTGTTTCTGGAATGGAAAATGAATACCCTTGTCAATGAGCTGCTGACAAAGCTGGTGAACATGCTATTCCCAAATCCACTCCTAGTCTCTTGGCCGCTGGCTGCCCCAGCACCCACACAACTCTCTTTGTCTCTGACCAAGAGAGAAGTAGCTTCTTAAATTTCAGCTTCTATTATGTGAACATCTGTGAGCAAATAAACTGGAAGTGTGGTTTCCATACCATCCCCTGCTTGGGACCCCACATTTCATTTCCAACCCATTGAGACCCAATGCACCTGGCAGATGAATCAATGCTCAGTGGGTGGCTCAAAATTTATAAATAATTCAAAGACAATAAACAACACAAGAACTCCATTCCTTTCACTGAGAGATAATTTAGAAGATTATCACCTTAGGCTACAATTTAGGAAATTACATTTTAGTTTCAAAAGAACTGATCATATAGACATAAAATAAAAATTCCCTGAACACTGTTAGTCAAATCCCTGCCATTTTCCATTACAACAACATTGGCCACCACGAACACAGTGCTGCAGGAACCCAATCAAAATGCCACACTGGATAATCTAGCAGTCATCGGAAATGTAAATTAATTTAACATTGTAAACAAAGCAGCCACTTAGAAAGATATGATTCAAATAATAGTTATGTCATAACTGTTTTGGAAGAGTTGTGTCCATGGTGATATGGCCCTGATGCATAAACTGAAGCAAGAGAACATTCTAATCTGCTGGGCTACCAGTCACCTTTCCTTTGTTTAAGATGACTTGGGGATTGTCCAGCAGAGCCCAAAAAACAAGTCAATAAAAATTTGTGAAGCTAATTAGAATCACTGTTTTATTTCTCAGAATACCAAGACAATAGAGTTATACGAGTGTACGTGCAAATAGTCTGTTTCCGAAGGGAGCAGATTCCAGGAAGGAGCGGTGGTATTATTGGGTGATGTGCTCTTGAGGGTCTCCAGCATTCACACCCATTTTATTCAAGTTCCTAAGAGAAAAAGATGATAATATTCCAAGGCAGGGAGAAACAATCTCACAAATCCACCCTCATTTGTACTCAGAGTGACCAAAGGCACCCTGGCTTGGAGAAGAGCCAAGATTTAGCAGAAGAAGCCTAGGCAGTCTGAACTTGAGTAGCAAGGACTGAGAATGTTGGGCATTGCCTCTGTCCTCAGCCATTGCTCTCCCAGGAGCTGCTTTTCTCAGTCCTGTGTGGATGGTGTATTCTAAGAAAGAGAGGTCATACTACATACCTGAATGAGCCCCAAAGCTACAAACCTCTTATTGATTCTTTATATATAATTTCTATTGGACATAAGAAAATCCAGACATTGGAAGATGATTCAGTAAGGAGTGTGTGCTACAAAAGACTTAATACCTAAGTTCCTATCCCCAGAACCCATGTAAAAAGCCAAGTACGGTCATACACAACTGGAACTCCAACTCCGCAGGAACAGAGACGGGAGGATTTGGAGCTTGTTCAACATAAACCCTCTTGGAGGGAAAATTGCAAGCTTCAGATTCCATGAGAAATCCAGTCTCAAGAGAATAATGCAGAGAGCAAGAAGCCACTCATAGTGTTCTTCATGCTACACAAAGAAAAATCTGTGTTGTTCACTGTTCATCGCTGTTTCATGTATTCAGCTTGTGTAAGTGGAACATAGGTATAATGCACCAGTGTACGCTGAAGATATGGTTGTAAGTGGCCCCCTGAGGATCCTGTCCTCATGATGCTTATGTGATGCTCAGTGAGAATAGGAAAGAGCTCTCTAAAGTCAATAGAGAACTTTCTGACCATGACAACCCCATAAATAGATTGAGCCAGATGCAGAGAAAGGGACAGAGAAGAGTCACTTCAGATAGTGTGTTCAGGAAAAGGTCTCTCTGACATTAAAAGTGACATTTAAGCATTTGAGACTTGAGGCATGAGAAGGAGCTGACCATGAAGAAGGCAGAAGAACATTCTAGCCAGATAAATGAGTGAGTTCCAAGGCTCCCAAGCCTCAGTAGAGCCTGGGACACAGAGCAAATGCCAACAGACAGGAAGCAAGGCTAAAGGCAGACACGACCACAACCCGAAGAAGCTGGGGAACCCTGGGCAGGCACGCACAATAGATGTTAAGCCAATGGGAAGACTTTGAAAGATTTTAAGGAGGGAGGATGATACAATGCAATATAGGTTTTCAAAAGTTCTTTTTGGCTGCTCTATGAAAGACAGGTTGGGCAAAGTGGACAGATGATATGCTAAGATTTGGAATAAGTTAAAACATGCTCCATGAAACCTAGGACGTCAGCCTGCACTGAGGCAGAGAATGAGATATATGACCATTATATAGTTTCTGTCATACATTCAAGGGGGTACATGTGTCCTAGGCACCACAGCATTATGAAAAAGGGGCATTGGGTTTCATTTCCAGTCACTTATCAAATTTTACTGTGTCCAAATAAAGTCACATGAATGTAGATTATGTAGATAGTGTTTCTTAGCACACCGTGTGCATCTTTATGAAAAAAGCTGTGCAGCCTGGAAAAGCAGTTCAGATTTCCCTGAAACTAAAGACTCCACCTATGCAGAAGTGTGGCTTTGCTATTGATTGTTGATCTGATAAATAAGAGCTTATTCCAGTTTGGAATTCTTGTTTTTCAAAAACTCTGTTTCCTGAAAAACTCCGTAATCAAGCTTTTCTGGGTCTATTGACTATGACTGCATTGTGTGGAAGGCAGTGAAGCAAGTGTGTCTGTGAGCACAGGAGGATCTGCTTCCGTGTCCATCAGGCCTGGAGCTCCCTACAGATCAGCAAAGCAGTCTTTTCCCTTAGGACTCAGCAGTGAGCCCCTCTCAGATCTATGTGAACAGTGGAAATATATATGCAGGTGATTAGCAGAGGTATCAGGACAGAGTGGTGTGTCTGGATGGGGTAAGGACCCAGAATTAGTAATTAGGAAATATAGACATCCCCTCTTCTTTCCCCTTTGGCAAAGAGGCTGGGGATAGATGTGACAAAATGGCCTAGCAGCACAGCAAATAAAGGAAGTGCCTTAGAGCAGAGCTGGAGATGAGGATCCCCTTTCTTTCCCCTCACCACCCTTCTTAGTGCTGGCGACACGGTGACTAGCACAATGCCACATGGAACATGTTCTACTCTGCACACCACACATGTTGCATAAAAGCAACTTTGTCATTTGTTCACCTCTGGTCACTGATTTGTTTGAGCTCTAGTTTCAACAGAATGTGACTGTAACACTCCCACTTAGGACTTGGTGAGGGTCCAGCAGGAGGAGAGCTTGTTCTGTGTATCCACCCCTCTTTCTCCTTAACCCCCTTGAAAATATGCAGTGGTTTCCCCTGCCAGGAGACTTGCCCTCACAGACAGAGCACATGTGTGCGTGGAGGTGGGGAGTGTATTGGAGGGGGGTATGTAGGTATGTTCCCTGCTGGAGAGACAGCCATGACAGGAAAGAAGGAAGTAGAATTAAGAGTTGCACCTAAGTCAAAGAATGGACATGATGCTCAAAGCTCACGAAAGTCCAGTCCCAAACTATCAATGTTCTGACACTTGTGTATTAGCTTAGTTTTCTTCATAAGAAATTGTTGTCACCCTAGTTATCTTACCTCTGACAAAGGATGCACAGAGAGTGAAAGCTTCGCGGGTGTCTTCTTACCCTGCAGTGACTCTTTAGTCATAGTTTTCATGATGGCCATAGATATAAACCCTGCTGATCCCTTACATGTTCCTTTGATTAACCACCCTTCCTTCAGTTCCTTATGCTGGTGTGTGCTGCACTCTACATAGAAGCAGCACAAGATGGGCACTATCATGAGCTGGTGGTGATTCCCACCTCTACCATGATAGGCACGTAGCTTTCGAGGTTCATCAGGAACCTTGAGGTTTTCCTATAGCTCATTTCCTGGATCTACTATCTGCAGAAACTTTTAAATGTCTTACAGTCTTGTTCTAACCTGGAGACAGCTCAGGACAAATGTTTATCCCCTTCTATCTGCTGGCTGTGCATCCTAGTGGGGTGGATAGAAAGGTAGGTGTTATGTTATGATAACTGGTTTACCTGGGGTGGCTGTCAGATGGCGATGGATGGAGGCCCCATGCCCCACGTGGGCACAGTGGAGGGTGGTGTGGTGGGAGACACTTAGATTGGGCCCACATGAAAAGACTTTATTATTAGAGAGAGACAGGAGGTGGGGGAGTTGAGGAGGGTGCCCTCTAGAAGGGTGGGAGGAGGAAGGATGACAAGAGAGGAGGGTCTAATGTGGAATCCTTCTTAAATTGCACTTGATTTCAGAACTCAGGGCGAGGTCGGGCTAACTGTCATTGGCCAGGTATGGCTTTCAGGGCTAGTCCAGAATCCTAACAGTAGGGCCTCAAACCAGATGTCCGAGTTTGAATGTCAGCAACACCACTTCAAATGACCTTAGTCAAGTTACTAACATAGAAAAAGTAGAACAAAGCAAACGTCCTTCCAATAATAGTTATCAGGAATGAGACATTAATAGTGTAAATGTTTGGGATAGTTACCTTGGCACATAATAAGCTAGTGCAAAGTACAAAGAAGCTGTCCATTGGTCACCTGTCATCTCGCTAGAAAAAAAAAAATCTAAAATAAGAAGTGGTATTTATTTTAATGTCTCATTTAGTACAAAATTGAAGTGTAAGCATCCAGCAAAGTGAGCCTTCTTCTGTCTTGAGGCTCCCACCTTCTGCCCTGGTACAAAAGAGAGAATGGCAGGCCAAGGTGTCCTGGGACTGCTCCCTCCCTGAGTGACAGCTGGTGCTGTCAAGAGTCGTTACTGCTGCTGAGCACAGACCTTCTGGCAAAGGCGGCCAGCACAGAGGCGCCTCCGCCTCCCTGCCCACCTGTCAGCCTAGACCGGCCGGGAACAGCACAGATATTTGCTCTTTTCTCCCGCCAGTGATCAGCAAACCCCAAAGCCTTCATTACTGCTCACAGCCCCTTCAGTCTCAGCCTGCCTCCCTCGCCCTCCCGGAATACAAACTCTCCAACCTATTCTTCCAAGAAGGGGATTAGGCCCAATTAATCTCTGGACAAATGTCAAGAAGTCTGGGGGAGGGGCCTTTTCAAGTGCCGCACCCCAAAGAGCAAATCAAGACAGACGTGTGCCGGCCGCTCAGCACCAGGGCGGATAGCAGCAGCTGCCAACACAATCAACCCGGCCCTCTTAATCTCAGGCTTAGCTTCCGAGGGGGCTCACTTTCTTGCCAGCCTGTCCTGACAGACCGCAAACACCCGGAGCCTGAGCACCTCTACTCCTGCCATCTGTGGGGTCCAGGAAGCTGGACAGGAACACCCTCCCCCTCCTCTCCTCTCGGCTCTTAGGCTGGCTCTCCTCTGTCCCAGCCCACCCTCTAAGGGCTGGGGCTCATTTCCAAAGCAGCCTGTATCCAAAGGAGAGAGACCTAAGGGGCAAAGCAGCCAGCCAGGCAGACAGGCAGACAGGCTGTGGTTTGAGTAAAGGGAATTCTCATATTGGCATAAAATTATCTGACACCACAAAGATTCGATTTTTAACCTAACAGACAGAATCCTGGGACGATCCTGGAAATGTTTCTCTTCTTTGCTATGATTCCCAGAAAGACGTCATCCAGCTCATATGTGGAGTGATTGTCCTTGGAAAATCTTCCTTGAATATTCCTCAAATGCTGCCTAAAAATCACACCAGCTTTTTTATATTTATACGTTATTGTCTAATAAATTAATAGTTTTTATTTTTCCTCCCCTATCCCTTCCTCCCTCCCTTCTTCCTGTCTCCCCCTCCCCCTCCCTCTTTCTCTCCTGGCTTAACCAGCAGGTTATTAAAGAGCACTTCCACCTGCTACAGTCCAATGATTCACTAATTAATTTTCATAATGGTGATCTGGAAGGATTTCTAGAGCCCATTAGAAGATCCAAGAATTCTCTCTACCCTCCTGGCTATCCTGATGTCTATGCATATGCTTGGGGAATGGGGGTGAGAGACAGTCAGGTGTCCAGGCCTGGTGCTAGCATATACTAGCTGTGTGACCTTGGGTAAATTACTTAATTTTTCTGTTTACTGCATTTTCTAATGTGCGATATGGAGATACAGAGTTTATTAAGAAAGATAATAGCTCACCCTCTAGCTATGGACCACGTCCTATGAACCAAACAATGCCAGGCAATTTGTCTGAACCATCTTTTGAACTCCCATAACTGCAGGGTCATTATTCAGTGCATTTCATTATATGTCCAGCCGCACCTCCACACTTATACCACCCACAGCAAGAGCTAACAAGAGTCTCTGATTGACATACAGACACCTTCCTTCTATTGGATGGCACAAGCAGTCTGCATTAGAGCTACAATCATTGCCTAAAAGGTGGCTATGCTGATGGGCCTTTCCATTCATAAGACAGTGTGGCTCCTATAATAAATACAACACACTGATCTGAAGCACTATCTTGGAACTGAACACATGAAATTTTCTGCAGCAAAACATGTGACTGTTCTCTGTGGACAGGACAAGAAAGCAGCATCACATCTCTGAGGAGGTTTTGTTACCCAAACAGCTCAGAAAACATCTGGTCTATGCCCAGAAGGATCTGCAACCACTGGATGCTTTGAGCTAACCTTTGCCCTAACAAATATAATCAAAGTATCTATATATATAAATCAAAACATTAAATAAACAGGAGTATTGGTGGAAGAAACTCTCCTTAGGAGCTATAGAGACAGTGTTGTAAAGGAAAAAAAAAAAAAAGACAGTTTTAAGGTACAAAGGCTAAACCTTTTGCCTAATGATTTAACTAGAAAACTCTAGCTCAGAGAATTTTAGCTACAAACTTGAAAATGAAAAAGCTACCTAAGAACAATTTTAAGAAATAAGTTGGGGGAGGGGAGGTATTGACAGATGTTTGGATGTCAAGACTCCATGGGCCTTGCTAGATCAAGGGCCGGGCCCATAGTTCCAGTTCTGACAGGAATTACTGTGTGATCACAGAAAAGCACGAGACTGTAGCAACCTGAGATTTGTCAACAAAACTCGTCACCAATCCCATCCTTTGCAATAGCTGTGCCTATCAAATGGTGCAGGACTCACCACTGCTCGTGTGAGTAGAGTGTCCAGTGAGATCAAGTCACTTATTACCTTTTAAAATTATTTTCAAGATGATTATAGCTTTAATTACACACTTTTCTTGTTTGAAGGGCATAGTGCTGCTTGCATGGGACAAGATCCCAATTAACATCTCGCTCATGTATGCAATGCTGTCGTTCTTTCTTGGACATCAATAAAGATCAGTGCTCAAGAATGAATTTCTCCCACTTAATCTAGAGTTGCCCTTAGGAAACAATGACAAGCTACGGTGTCAAACTGCTCAGGTGCTGAACACCTGATGGACCTCTGTGCTTTGAAGAAACCAGTTTTCCAAGAATCAAATTGATCCTGCCCTCATTCCACAACTTCTCCGAAGCTTCGCTTGGGTCTCCTTACTCTGTGTGGTGTAATGAAAAAGCAAGGTCTGAGTCTTATAACCCACTTGCTAGTCCCAACCAGCCCCTGATGGTCTCCATGACCCAGGTCAAGACACTGCATCTCTTTGATGAACTCTCCGAGTCAGAAGAGCCTGGATGGATGGCAAAAGACAGTGGTTTGCTGTTGATATCTAGTGCTCTTAATGGAACATATTTCTCACTGTTACTCTAAGCCTGAGTGTCTCTGGCTTGATAGTGCACTGTCAGTCTCGTGCTGTCGATGTCAATGCAGCCAAGACAGCTGAAGCCACAGCCAATAGCAGAATAAGCCATCCCTGACCTCATGACATGGACCACCCCTCCCCCAGCAGCTATAGGAAAGTTTGTGACCTATTTCCCTATGCAGCTCTACATCCCTTCAGTTTGAGAAGTCTCAATGGCTGGCTGAGGGATCTGTGCCATTAGCCACAGCTCTACAAAATTAACCACAAGTATTCTCCAGCATCATGGTTATCTCTCTGCCAAGGAGCAATTGGCCTTGATCTTCGGATGTTATTATCTGATAACGGTGGTTCCTTGGCAACTGAAATGCAGCAAAGTAGGTGCTGCCCCATCACAAAAAGAAAATGTCACAGGGGCTGGATGTGTAGCTCAGTGGTTTAAATGTATGTTTAACATGTACAAGGACTTTGCTTCAATACCAGAATGAAAGGAAGGGAGAAAGGAAGGAAGGGGGGAGGGGGAGGAGGAGGGAGGAAAGCAGGAGGGGAGGAAGAAAGGATTAATTTTAAATATTCCCTTCCAAACCATCTCCACTGTTTAATAAAGCTAGTAATTAACTTCTGTGGCCAAGGGGAATCCTGGGTGCTATGATCCCAAGCTCCAGGGCAGGCATGGACATGGCAGTCAGTGTACAGCATACTTAGAGCCCAGACTTTCTTTTCTTCGGAGGCTGTGCACAGTGGAGGCAACATGAAAGTAACTGCTGTGTTTAGTCCTGACCTAAGATGGAGCATAGAGACTGTAATAGGAGACATATAGATCTGTGACAGCTGGAACCCACTAAGCCTATCCTGAGGTGGGGTCTCTAGATCTCAGTCACCGTGTGTGTGTGTGTGTGTGTGTGTGTGTGTGTGTGTGTGTGTGTGTGTGTGTGTAGATGAAATTTAAATTGTTGACATCAGCAGTTAACATGGAGATTGACATTGCCCTGATCCTTTGGCACAGCAAATAGTAGTTACTGAACAGCCTCTGCCACTGATAGAAAAGCTGAGATCTCAGAGAGAACACTATACTGGAACACAGCACCAGAGAGCTCCCGGCCTGTGCTTTCCTATAGCATTGCTCTAAGACATAGCAGAAACTGAAGGTGGAGAGCTGGGCTCTTCTGCTTTTTAGTAACCTTTAACAAACTCACTCATTCAGCTCAAAAACTAAGCTCTGCCAGCCCATCCCCCACCTCTACTGCAGGGGCTCTCCATGAGCTCTGTGTTCTTTGGCCCAGAAGGAATATCTGCATATTTAGAACCGGCAGTGAATACTTATAGGCTTGATGACAATCCAGTCACTGAATAAGGGTGGATAAAGTAACCCAAGTAGAGAAGATGGGAAGGGAAGTCAAGGGCACAGTTTTCACAGCAAATGGACTATTCACAAGGAATTTCCCTGCTGTAGGTATTGTGGAGGATAACCAAGAATAGGAGGTAGTTCCTCCCTCAAGGGATTTGAGACAAGACTAACAGAGGTGGGAAAATTATAGGGTAATTAACTGTAATACACGAGGGGGGAAATATAAAAGTTGGGCATGGTAGCCTATGCTTATGGTCCTAGAAGTCTGGAGAATGAGGCAGAAGGATCATGATTTCAAGCATAGGCTGGGTTATGCTGTGAGTTTCTGTCAAGAAAGACATGGGGGTGGGGAGATGATGTAATGCTTCAAAGGGGGATCAAGCAGCCTGAGGCAGAGTGAGCTCTAAGAGATGAGGAGGCTGGAAGGGAAAGCAGGTGGAACAGCTCTTGCATGTAAGAGACCCCAAGAAGCCAAGGACACAAAGGGGAGAATGTGGTCTGCCCTTGGGGACTAGAGGGGGATGCTAGGTATGAAAGTTACCCTGAAAGGCTTACTATGACCCAATGTGAACTCAAGTAGACAGTTACCTCATCTGTACTCTAATTCTGCATCCTTACAAGGTAAGGATGCTCTAGAGAGGTAAAAAGTGTCTGTGAAACCTCTGTATGAAGTACCTCACCGTATCATGAGTAATGCAAGGTCTCTAGCTGCCCTCATTTCAGGATATGATCAGTAACACTAGTGGTTAAGAGTCTGTCACTGGCTTTCGGTCTCAAGTGGAAATGAACCCTAGGCTCTTTACTGCAAAGGGAAAGAATACACATCAAAAAGTTAGCCCTAGGATTTTTTTTAAAATTTATTTAGCTTTATTTATGTACATTGGTATGAAGGTGTCAGATTCCTGGAACAGAAGTTACAGACAATTGTAAGCTGCCATGTGGGTGCTGGGAATTGAACCTGGGTCCTCTGGGAGAGCAGTCAGTACTCCTAATCCCTGAGCCATCTCTCCAGCCCCCAGCCCTAGTTCACAACTAGTAGAAAGTTATCTGGGATGAATACACTGAGGGGAAAAAGTCAAGTTTTGAGGGCTTTGAGTCTCAGAAGCATCCTTAATTTCTCTCCCTTTCCTCACATGCTACACCTAGCAGAATCAAATCCTAGCAATCCTACATCCACAGTAGCTCAAGCTTCCAGAAACTCCTAGTCCAACATCACTTAGTTCAACCCTTTGTGGCTTTGCTATGATATAGAGTTGTGTTATTATAAAGACATTCAGATTTTCCCTCTGTAGTTCATCAGTTCAGTCTACCGAATAAACAAAAACCAGACATTCCTATGAGCATGCACCTTTATTGACACAGTTATGCCCATGAGAGCCTTGCAAAATGTAAAACTCCAAGATATGGCAGATAACTGAGGCTTCAATGTCCTCTTCATAAAGGAGAGGAGACTAAGGTGACCTTAGATGGGAGGAAATGAGTTTTAGGGGAGACAAGGAGGCCGGAGAACAGAGGCCGGGATAGAGCTCCTGTAGGATCTAGCTCATTGATCTGCCCTGCAGCCTCTTCATCCATGCCTTAACTTTACTTCCTTTGGCTCATGACATTTCAGAAGGATTGCCAGCGATTGTGTTCCTCGGTAGCAGATCACCTCTGGACAAATGTAAGATAAAGTCCTCCGATGCTTCCCTGGTGCTCCTAGCTTGAAGTCAAAATGCCACACTTAGTACTCACATTTTCTGAACATTAATGCCATATACTATCTATCTGCAATATATAACAGTATTATAATCACATCTTGAAGTTTAACTAATATAATTCTAATTACTTTTTCAAATGCGTGGTTAACTCACTTATTGCTCTGCTGACTAAGTACTTTGGTTTAGCATACATAAGTGTGTCCATGCATGTATGCTTGTGCATGCATATGAGCACATACACACTTTAAGCAAAGCTTTGATGATCTTTATTACTTGGTCCTATCTACTGTTATTATTCAACTGAAGAGGAGAGTTCAGTAACCAGAGAATTATTACTGGTTTAATTTTTTTTTTTTATCCTCTACAGAATCCTACCATCATCACAGAAGGAGCCTCTACAAGTAACTTAAAGCCATTTACAATTCCATCAGTATTTTTGGAAAAAAAATTCAAAACCTCCACTTTACCCTATGATTTGTTCCTATGCAAAGAATTTAAAAATTAAGCCTAAAATTATGATATTGTTCAAAGTATTTGATCATGTATGGGACTCAACTATAAACTTAGGCATGTGACCAATCTGATCCTAAATAAATTCCCTATTAAAAAAAAAAAAAACAACAACAAAGTTCTATATTTTCTATTCAAGCTAAAGTAAACAAAAATTCATCACATGTCCTGGTTGAGTAGTCAGTGCTAGGCAGTTCTGTAGATTAGAGGGAGATCTCCCATAGGACTGAGCTTTAATGGTTTGACCTCCAAAGGATTCACAAGTCGGAGGCTTGATCCTCCATGTGGTCATTCTGGGAAGTGGTGAAACATTTAGAAGTGGCACCTAGTGGGAGTTGACTAAGTCATGGGGGTCATGGTCTTTGAAAGGATAGAGTTGGTCTCTTGGGACCCCAAGTAGTTCTCTTTAGAGTGATATCCATGTCGTTTTCTGAACTGATGACCCAAAGAATAATCTTTTTGGACAGACAAAATGTAGACAGACACCCTAACTCTCCCAACACAGCAAGGGCCACCACATGACCAGATGATGGTCAATGATACAGTAAGACTGGTAGTGTAATGCTGTTCTCTTTATTGAAAGAGTTCCTATGAGTTATTCTGGAATAAGAATCAGATTAAGCTTTCCAATGATACATAGCATTGAGAAACACTTCCTTATGAAACATAAACTGAATATGGCAAATGGTATAAACATAAGGAAAAGTCCTGCTGATTGGTCCAAACCTTTGAGTCCTGTCATATGATAGGTCCAGGATGCAAGAGCTCATCATGCTATAGAAAACTTCCGTTAACAGGAACCTTCCAACCTGATCATGAGCAACTCCTGCGGCTCTGCTTGCTGCCATGGGCTGTTGAAGAAGAACAAGCTGTCCCCTTATTGCTCTCTCTTCTTCTCCTACCAGTTGATATTTCCCTCCTGTCCACATTTCAGCCATCATGCCATTCATGATGAAGCCATCACTAGAGAGCAGAATTGGGGCCACACAATCTTTCAGACTAAGACTGGGAGCACAGTGAATCCCTTTTCTTTATGCAGTTGCCAGCTGTGAGCATTTCTTATATAAGTGGAAAGTGACTATTACAGCAATGATACAAAAGAGTATCTTCAAGGCCAAGTACCCAAGGGCATCATATTTCCTTCTCTAGAGATGCCACATGTTGATGTTCAGACTCACCCTGTAGGAAGAGATCACAATGTAGCTGAGCTAACTGGACAAACTCCTCACAACACTAGTGATCCAAACGGAATCTCATTGATTACTAAGAATTTTCTCTTACTATAGAGCTATGTAGCCACCACCACAGAGCAGTAGGAAAGGACATCTGACTAGAATAGTGGCAAGGGTTGGCATATTTGGCTCAGTGGTGTAATATTTAGTCTGTATGATTCACACTTTCTTCATCTGTTAAAAGTCAGATATAATCACACGGTAGTATAACAATTGGGGTCTAAACAAGAACACATATTACTTCAAATGTTTTAGAGGTTTATTTTTCACATATGTATATGTATGTGGGCCCATGTGAGTGTATGTGAAACCATACATATGCAAGAGTCTGCAGAGAGCAGAAAATGGTATTCTATGCCCTGGAACTGGAGTTACAGTCAGTTTTGAGCCACCATGCGGAGGCTGAGAATGGCACCCAGGTCCTCTGTGAGAGCAGTGAGCATTCTTAACTTCTAATTCAGTTCTCCTACACCTTCAAATAGTTTTTGGTAGAAAGGATGCATACAGAGAAATGGTTATTTGATTATGTTGACTATTGACCTGACCAGATAACAGACTTATCCAGAACAAAATCATAGCAGGAAGCACCACCATCCTTGACTGGAGAAAATAGGGGAGGAAAAAAATGTTATTAGAATCTGAGGGGGAACCATCAAGTGGAGGCTGACATCACGCTTGCCAGGCTCATGGGAGGTGGAACCACAGAGAAGATGCAGCCCAAGGAGGGTGGGGGAGGGGGGTGAACACCATAGCTTCCTTCTAACCTGCTTTATCTCCTCTGGGCCTTTGAATGCCCAAACCCTGCCAGGAGCCAGTGACCACAGGAGGTTGTCACCCCTCCTGCAACACAAAACAGAACAGAGTAAGCCTGTGAGATGGGATCCAAAGGCCAGCAGCTCAGGACCTGCCCATGACTCCATATAATTACTGTGAGGATTAAATGAAGCATCACATAAAAGCATCCATCACAGGCCTTGTGCATACTTAGCTTCCAATAAAGGCTAGTTTATTTAATAATATAGTGCAGCCCACTGGGAGGGCAGGGTGACTCACAGTGTTCCCAAACTACTGCTGCAAAGCAAAGATGCTTATTACTTTAATTTTCTTGGAAAGAGTTAAAAAAAATACTTCAGCAAAAATGCATTACTATTATCCAAACAAGACACTGCAGATGGTATTTTTGATTTTCACAGAGTGTCTCAGTTAAATTAATTGTTTGTCTGTTAAGTTTGTTAAGCTGGAAGCTCTTTTTTTTTTACATGACATGATCACTTCATGCAGAAAGCAATAGCTGATTAAATCAGAACAAATGACTGGCTAATGTTTTAGGTTGCTCCTGGATCCAGCTCCCTACAAGTGCCCAGTTGTGTCAATGATACAGTGATAAAAGAACCTGGGGTTAGTTCTGCTCTTTGTCAGGCCCAAATATCACCTGGATCCATACTGACAAATCCATATTGACAAAGCACCCTCTTCCAAAAACCCCAAACACTATTGAGCAAAATAGAAAGCATCTTATTCTCTTGGCTTTGAAAGAGGACCTCTCTAAGATAATTTACTTGAAGACTGTGTCTCATTTTCTAAAAGGACTTTGAAGTTATCTTGTCCTCCTTAGGTTTTGTCTACTCATAATACAAACATTTATAAAGCCTGGATGCAATGCAATTGAGTTTTAAAATTCATAGAAATATTGGGAAGCATCTAATAAATAGTGATGCTGCACATATAGGATGTTAATAATAGTAGCAATACTACTAATAAATTGTATTTACATGTTGCTTATCATCAGTGCCAGCCATTGTCCCCAAGACTTAATAGCTATGAACTTATTTGATTTTCTGACAAGCATAAAGTAGGAACTGGTAGGTTTCCATTTTACATAAAAAGCAATGAAAGCCAGAGAGATTCAATAACTTTCTTATGCTTTTGTGTTAATTATTTTTCTGTGCTGTGATAAAATACCATGACCAAAAACAATCTTTAGGCTAAAGTGTATATTTTGGTTCATAGTTCCTGATGGGTAAGAATCCATTATGGCAGGGAGGTAAGAATTCATTATGGCAGGGGGGCTAGGACCCATCCCAGCAGGGAGTCTAGGGCCCATCCCAGCAGGGAGTCTAGGGTCCATCCCAGCAAGGAGTCTAGGGCCCATCCCAGCAAGGAGTCTAGGGTCCATCCCAGCAGGGAGTCTAGGGTCCATCCCAGCAGGGAATCTAGGGTCCATCCCAGCTGGAAGGCTAGGGCAGTAAGTGGCAGGCATAGTATCAGGAAGCAGAGAGATCACAACTTCAACAGAAATCTGAAGTAGAGAGAAAACTGAAGACTCAAAGCCCTCCCCTAGCTATGTACTTCCTCCAGCAAGGCTTCACCTTCTAAAGGTCTCATAATCTCCCCACAGTGGTTCCAGTGAGAACTATGCCCCATAACCTGAGGCCTTTGAACACCTGGTCCTGATGGCATTGTTTGGGGAGGTTTAGGTAAATGTAACAGGGGATGGGCTTCGAGATTATAAAAAGCCTCCACTTTTCTAGCCTGTTCCCTCTACTTTGTGGTTCAAGATGTGAGCTCTCTGCTTCCTCTTCCTCCCACCATGCCTTCTTCTTCCTGCCACCATGCCTTCCATCATCTGCCAGCCTTGCGATCTCTGCTTTATGGACTCTAACCTTCTGAATCATAAACCTCCAAAATTTCTTTTTCTATAAGTCACCATGGTTATGATATTCTATCACACCTTCAGAAAGGTAATGAGTGCATTCCTTAAACAGCACCATCAACTTGGGAATCAGCTGTTCAAAACATGTGAATCTATGAAAGACATTCCTCATTCAAACTGCCACAGTAGCTTGTAAGTGAGAGGACTGGGCTACCTTGGTAGTTGGAGTCCAGAATCCAACTTCTTTATTAAAGTGCTATACAGAGGCCAAAGGAGGATTTGTCCATTCTACAGGGAAAATGATACGACATTATCCTTCACTGTCACGATACTCCCTTCATGGCTGGCTCCTGCTGCTCACCACAGTAACCTGTCCACCACCTTCTTCCCCCACTCCAGCCACAGACAGTTTTCACGCACACTCATTCTTACTAAGAATCTTCAACCACAGGGCTTTACCCAGGCTGGCCCATCCCTCCACCTCCCTACTTGGAATATATGTCACAGCCTTCTATCTGGGAGTAAAATGTCTGACATAGCATGATACCTGATGGGAAAGTAGACAATCATTCCAGGTCATGCCAGTTCAGACCTTCTTTATGGCACTTCCCATTCCCCTTTCCAAAAAGCAGTCTCTGATTCTTTTCTCCTCCAAACAAAAACTCCAACACACACATAACATAGGAATGTCACCACTATCCTAGGCTCCCCTCCCACCTCATTAGCCCTCAAGACCCAGAGTCATGGCCAGCATGGATCTTAAAAGCTAGCTATCCCCTCCAGGCTCTCTGCATCCCTCATCAGAGATCAGGAAGTGCATCAATGCAGTCAGGTCTCATCCTCTAACGGGTACTGTCCTGTCTTCTTCCTTCATCCCCTGCCTCTCTTATATCTTCCTGTAACTACATATCTGCATCTAACAAATGAAATTATGGAGAAAAGTAATCTGTAGAAAAGGTAGAACATTCCCAGATGACTTCTGACATGTAACTTTTTGGAAAAGAAAAGGATAATTTTTTTTCCATCTTTGATCATCCATAGGGTGGTTCTCCATGGACTATCACCATGCTCCTAGCCCATAACCATCTGCTCCTAGAATCTCAGCCTATGCCAACTTTAAATAAAGTGGACACATCACATGATCTACTTTGTATGTTGTTAGAACTACTCAGCAGTAAATAAAAATGATATCCTAAAATTTGCAGGCTAATGGATGGATTTGGAGAATATCCTCCTGAGCAAGGTATCACAAACCCAGAAAGATAAACAGGGGATGTACTCACTCATTAGTGGACTCTAAACAAAAAAACAAAAAGCAAAGTATGTCCAAGCTGCAAACCACAACCACTGAATAGCTTGGGATCTGATACACCTTGGACTGTCACCTTGGATGCCACTCCTTCTAGAGGAACACCTGACTTAGTCTTGATGTTGGGGTGAGGAAACTGGATCTGCCAGGAGTGGATGCTGAACTAAGCCATATTGGGACCTTGGGACCTCCTGCCCTTGCTGGGGAGGAGATGGGAAGATGTGGAGAAGAGAGAGTGACTGGAGGGGGTGGGAGGGGGAAGGGACCTTGAACAAGGATATACATGGATAGAAAATGTGACTTTATTCATAATAAAAAAAAAGAAAAAATGATCAAAACCATCTCTCTCCTTCCACTCATAGGCTAGCTCCCCGACCCCACCTCCACCCCAGACCTTTAGCAGCAGGGGGCTGACCTGGGCACTCTGAGTTTGAGAGCATCTGCAATCAGTGACCCCAGAAAAAGAAGAATCTGGGAGTTCTGGTATTCCAAGTGGAAAGGTTGCTGACCTCTGGCCTTGAGAACATGTGGCCACACCAACCTCCGCCGGAGGCTGTCCTCGAAGCAGATTTTCGCCATCCTCTCCTCTGAAGCAGAAGCTGTCTTAGAAATACATACACAAAGGCTGGGAAACCAGAATGTAATAATGTCAGAAACAGGAGGGGACAGAAGAGAAAGGAGGGGGAAGGAGAGAAGGGGACGCTTTAGATAAACTGGACACATCACATGATCTACTTTGTATGTTTCCCCCTGAAACCATGCTGAACTTTAAACTCCATTTTGTGATATGAAGATATAGAACCCACAGAGATGATAACTTCATCCATTAACTACTGGCTTTGAGTTCCTTGGTTCTGTCTGGAGTAGCCAGTTTAACTGGTTCTTCTACACTCAGGCCCCCTTATCTCCTGGGTGCGATACTGAGTACCACTTCAGGACATGGGTCAGCAAGCCTGTCACTGCAACCCCTTCAGCTTGGAGAACTAGAACCATAAACCCAAAGAATTCTGTTATATTTGCTATTCACCCAGTCTGTAGACTTGAGTAGTTACATCAGAAAATGAACACGGACAATGGAACTCCCCTTCTGTGGAGTAGCTAAAGGTGTCAGCTCCAGAAAGGTGGATCCCTTTCTGTGGAGTAGCTGAAAGCGTCAACTCCAGAAAGGTGGATCCCCTTCTGTAGAGTAGCTGAATGGGTCAATTCCAGAAAGGTGGATCCCCTTCTATGGAGTAGCTGAATGGGTCAGTTCCAGAAAGGTGGATCCTGTTCTATGGAATAGCGGAAGGGGTCAACCCCAGAAAGATGGACAGCACTAAGTTCATGTTGAATATATCTACCAAGATAAACATGAAAAGCTAAAGCCTAGGCTCTCAGCCTGGTTTTTCAGCATCATTTCAATCCTTTTTCTGCATTTACTAGCTCCATCCAATGGAGATTAAAACAAAAAGGGAAAGAGAAATTCATTTGCTCTGGAACAATTTCCTTTTACATTTCATCATATCATAAAGGAGCCTTAAACAAAACGTTTTTGATCAATAAGGCTACATTAATAATCCCAATAACAACCAAACTTTGTAACTTCAAATAGGAATACATTTCTTGATGCTTCTAGAAGTGCATGTGGATCATTAAGGACCTAGTTGATGGAGACACTTTGTGGCAGGCTAGCTAGAAGAGCCAGTGTAAAAAGCAGATGCTACACTTACTGTGTGTGCCCAGGAAAGCATACGTGCCCTCCATGCACACTTCAGTGGCTAATGTGGCATGGGGAATGGCAGGGAAACGTGGTCCTGCTGTGTTACGCATGGGAAAGTGGAAGCCTTGGGACGACTGCAACCCTTCTGCTCACTCTAGGGTTTGCAAATATTTCTGTACCAACTGCAAACTTCATTTTAGTTATAATTTATAACTAACAATATAATGATATAAATTATAGTATATAATGACAAGGAAGGAAAATCCCATGCCTTCATCAAAGGATGTGGCCAACATTCTTCTATGTGTATTTGCCATAGAGCAAAGGCAGTGACTGGTGCTAGTGTTCTGCCAAGAGCAGAATCTCCTTTCCTGCTCTCAGAACCTCTCAATGTCGTTCTTCCAAGAGTTCAAAAGCAGAGGAGCCACAGGTGCAGAAAGACACACTACTGTGAGTTACTTGAGAAAGTAAAACAAACTCGGCCTCAACAGAGTAGCACCTTCAAAAGGACACAAAAGCTTCAAGGACATTTACTTATTCTGGGCTTTTTGACCTCCTAAGATGCAGAAGTTGCAACATGTTTTCAGAGGTGCCAGAGAGTCCATAAACCCACAGGGATAACACTGCAGGTTCAAGTTGGAAGCCAAAGAATGGATAGCTGACCATTCTGTAATGCCCGGATTAACTTCTCTGCCGGGAAAAAGCCTCCACATTTGGCTCTGTGAACAACTGAGAAATTAACAGTGAACCCCCAACTATGCACTCAGCATGCACTTGCAGGTCAGTGAAGCTGGGGAGTCACAAGTGTGCCAGATAATGAGTATTAGAAGATATGTCATAGGAATTGCTACTGACACACATTCAAATACACATTAGGGAAACATCTGCTGTCTTCCTATCCTGGACCTTTGCTCAATAGAAAGATAGTCAAGGTCAAGAAAGTTTACGCCTTCTCTTGCCCATGTCTCCATCCAATATATCCATATGATGACAGGCACAGATGTCCAGGACTGTTAAACATAACCCATAAATGACAGCATTGAAAATGTTTGCAAATATCTCTTGCAAAATGAGCAAATGATGTAACAGTTATTGGCCGAAATAGAAATAGAGTATTATAAAGTACAGAGTCGTGTCTTCAGCACAGAGAACACAGCAGTACAAGGGGATGGAGCCAAGACAGGAGAGGGTTAAGCTCTCTGAGTCCTCTCTTTCCCATTACTGCCTCCTTATGGGATTATTTACATTGCATAAAGAAATATTGCTGACTTGGGCTTCTGTTTTGCCTTCACCTATGCACTGGCAAACTCTTAGAGAAAGATACATTTTTAAATGTCAAAAAATATTAGGTCCTGATTCTGAGAAATGAACCAAGGAACAGAAGAATAAGGACAGTGAATGATTTTATTTAGGAAGTCTCCACATTAAGTACAGTAGAGTGTTAGGAGCATAGACTTGGAAATCTTTGCTCTGTTATTGGCCAACAAGCAAGATGGCTAAGCATGTCTACACAATCACACAAGTCTCAACTCCTCTGCCTGCAACAGAAGGAAAACAGACAGCATTTGCCTTCTAGAGCTTCGTTGAGGATTAGATGAGACAATCTATGTAAAGTCCTTACTTAGCAGATTACCCAGGACACAGCAAGGCCCAGCAAAGCCTCTGTGTCACCACTGATGCTATTACAGGGAAGAGAATTCCTGAGCCAAAATCAGGTCAGTTCTTGACAGTGGCTTGCTCTTCTCAATATGCATGTGACCCTGACTGACATTCTTCAATGTCACAATCTTCTGGCTTCGTAGTCTACTCACCCAGGGATCAGCAGTGACAAAATCAAGCACTTTGACATGCACTGCAGGGGTGGGTTTTGTTTGTTGAGATTATTCTGTTGTTTGGTCTCCAAGGATAACAGTGGACACATTGCTAGTAATAAAGATGTACTTGCTGTCTACAGCTTCCTGAATACCCACGGGTATCTGAGTTTGAGAGACAAGAACCATAATATTCATTCATGCAAACAGATTAATGATAAGAACAAAACTGGCAGAGATCAAATGGTTCCTGTGACTTCCCCTGAGTCATGGTTCCGCTAACAGAATGACCTGCATTTCTTCTCAGCTGTCTCCTTGAAGTGGTATCACTAGGGAGAGCCCTTCTATCTAGCCAATAGCCTAAGGGGTCCTCTAAGTTTTACAACAGGAAGGATCTCTAAACCTTTGATCTGTATCCTTCTCTGTGAATTAGAAGCATTGGTGAGCAGGCTACACCCAGACCAACTTAACCTGACTGGCTGGTCTGTTACTTACTACTCAGGAGAATAACACACATCCGGAGGTTTGAGAGCTCTCTTGATAATGGGCAGCCACACTGAGCATCACTGTTGCTCCAAACCATACAGTTGTCATCACATCTTATGGAGAACAGAAGCCCGAAAGGAGGCTGGAGATCAGTCTTGAAGCTTTACCCAAGAGACCAACAAAACCGATGCTGCATGGCAATGCTTGGGTCCATGGTGTACACACACCCCTGCATCCATCCTCACATCCCACCTACCTCAGGTTGCTGGGATTTCCTGATGGGAGACAGATTTCTGCCATGTTTCCACTAAAGCATTTTACTATCAGTGCCTGTCTGCACAGCCTCACAGTCTCCCTGATGGTGACCTCACAGACAGAGACAGAAAAGCAAGTTTCCCTCTTCAGGTAGACAAAATGGACAGGAGCTGGGCATGCTCAAGGTTACACTGGAGCATAGAGATGAGCAAGAGAGCACACCCCTTCCTCACTTCCTGTCTGAAGGACTCTAACAGTGAGTGGCACAGAATCATTAATGCAAGCTGAGAAGGCAGAATTTAATCTAAAGCTGCATTTGAGGGCTCTGGTTCCTGCTCTGAGTGTCTGAATTTTGTTTTTTCGAGTTTCAGCCCCGCTTGGTTGCTAAACACCCTCAATCACATCATGCCCCTGCATCCTTTCCTGTCCCTACTTCCTTTCAGCTACTCATTGCCGCAGCCAGGCCCTCTGCTATAGTTCAGAAGGGAAGACCACATTTGCCTCTCTCCTCCCTTCAAACTAGCCTGCTTTCTTATTTTAGTTTCTTGGCAGTCATTCTTGTATTTTCTCTGAGTTCACCTGCCATGACCTGCTGGGCAGCAGGAAGAAGAAACAGAAAGAGCCAGGAAGTCCCTCCCCTGCAGCCTGAACTCAGGGGAGGGACTTCATGTCTGGAGCAGTGATAGGGCAGGGCGGGAGGAAGCAAGTGTGGGGAGGGAGAAAGAGATGGGCCAGGGGTAGCCCTGGCTCTGTGGTTGGATAACTGTGTATATATAAAGGGAAAGGAGCGCCCTGCGGAGACAAGGGACCAATTAGATCATATGTCTAACAATACACTGCTGTGCCTGGGGAGGGAGTCTGTTTAATTTCTTCCCAAGGACCCCACAAATGATGTGAGACTTTGTTGGTTTGGGAGCTAAAGCCCCTGAGGGTTTATCGGCCATGACAGATGGCCACAGCACCATTCTGTAGCCTGGGCCTCCTGCATGTTCTTGGCTACTCCCGCCCCATCTCTCTGATTCTTTACTGCTCTATGACTTTCTCAAGGATGACATTCACCAACCTGAGGACCTGAGGATGACAGACAAGAATATTTTAACTCAAGATGCACAGGGTGTTCTCATTCCCGATGTCCCTGTAGCAATTAAAAACTAGCCCAATTTTACAGACCTTAATAACATTTTTTTTTCTTTTGAGACTATCATGTTTTTCCTCCTTAAAAGCATTGCGCCTGGTAGCCTTTTGCCTGTTTCTTCTGCCTGTACCCTTTACCTCTGTCTACAGCCATGAGCTGCTACAGTCAGCAGCATAGTTTGGGAAATGTGGGACCAATTTCTGTGCCCATCATGTGTCAGACACCTTTCTTTGTTTTGTTTACATCAGTCCTCTGCCTGTGTGACTCAGCCTCCACATCTGTAGAAGGGTGATAACGATGTCTCTCTACCACTGTGGGGATATAAGAATGACACACTAGGGCCTATGTGCAGTGAGGCTCAAAATGTTTGATTTTGTTGTCTTGGGAAAGTGAGGTCACAAGGTACTAGAGCAAGAATAAAGATAGAATGAAGGAACTAATTGAATTTACACCTTTTAAAATAAAACTCATACTGATTCTTACATAATTTTGTTGTATAGAAAGTTCCAAAATCCAAAACATAACATTTTGAATTATTTTGTCATTAGTTCATAAAAACATTGCATTTTCCCACAGGTTTTTATCCTTTGGATCTACAATGGTGAGGAGACTTCCCTTGTAATACCAACCTGATCTTTGAATTCCATTCACATGAGGTATTTAGCTTTATCAATCCATGCAACCTACCCAGGAAGCAGCCCAATGTGGGTTAATGGTGGCTCACCAGCCTCAAAAAAAAAAAAAAAAAAAAAAAAAAACCAAAAAACTTAATTCTAAGCTGGTTGTCCATCTCTGCCTATTCAAAACAGCTTTTCTGAGACCCTGCACCTACCAAAATAGACTTCTTTAGTTAATGTATCCACAAAACCAGTGGCTGCCCCTACACTGGAAGCTGTCCTGTGACCTCTCTCGGGCTCCCTATCCACCTTTTTGAAGATGTTTTCCTCTTTTCTGTCATGACCAGCTGCCTTCCACCAGCTGGCCTCTCCAAACACCTGGCTGTTTTAAATTGGCACACATATTTTTCTAGGACCTGTAATAAGGCTTGGAAAAAAAAAAAAGTGGTCAAATGTTCCTTCTCATTTCCCCACAGTGGCTGGGCCAGCTGCTTCAATTGTCCTTTGGGAAAATCCTGTCCCCATAAGAAGCACATTCAGCCCCACAGAAGACCACACCATCTCCAGTCTGCTTGCTTGTGAGCAGAGGTGACCTTGCTATAATCACCCCTCAGATGAATGATACATTTGTTTTCCCTCAGCAGCTGAGTGTCCAGCATCTCTTCCCATCTCTGAAGACCACTACCTCTCTTTGAGGATTGTTGAAATGCTTGATTTCGATAAATTTAAGAAGCAGTACTGGTACTTTTTAGACAATCAGAAAATGGTAAAAAGCCATGATTGCTGCCATTATTACAATGTGTGGGAATGTGTACGCTTACTGGACAACACCTTACATCACAGACAACATGCCATTCAAACTGAGGGGGATTAAACTCAGCTACCATCGAAAGCACTTTTGCTCAGTTGCTGCTTATTATTAATAACCTCTTGACAGAGAAAGTGCTCTGTTTATTTGTTAAGAAAAACAATGCTCCTCATGTGAGAAAAATAAAGGCATGTGCATTTTAGTGAAGATATGTCGTGGATGGAAGCCAGTCAGCTGAATAAACATTTGACTTGTGATGTCTGGTAAGCTATTCCCTTTAGATACCAATGTTTGATGATATTTTACAAATCATATTTTATTATTTTATAATCCTTATAACAAACATAGAAGCTTCAGTTGAGCCAAAGTAGAAGCTAACTGCACAATATAAAAAGGAAACACTGGTGTATTCCACTTCACTTTCAAGACACCTCCTTTTAGATCTCAGTTTCTCTTTACAAATTACAACTGGAATAATTTCTACCTCTTATTATAAAGATTTAATGATGTTATTCTAAGGAAGCTTGTAACATGAATGACATTAGGCTCTATCTCAGTGAGTACTAACATTTAATTTCATATTGTAGTGACACTTAAGGTATAAAGCCATGCTTCTTAAGGGACACACCTTGGTTCTTACACTGATTGAGTGCTGGGGTCATTTATGTAGCAAAGAAATACAGATATTGAAATGATGTGTTTGAAATATGAAAGGTGAGAATTTTCAGAAGATTTCGTCTTCCATTATAGTTCACGAGGCATAATACCCTAGTTAAAAATGACCTGCAACATTCCATGTATTCCCAATAAACAGTCCTCATGTAACCAAGGACTAAAGAGATGGCTCAGTTGATAAGAGCACTTGCTACTCGTGCAGAGAACCCAGGATCAATTCTCAGTACTCATATACTGTCTCACAACTGTCTGTAACTCCATTTCCAGGAGATCTGATGCCCTTCTGTTCTCCATCGGCACATATGTGGTGTGCATACACACATCTAGATAAACACTCATACACATAAAATAAATATAAATCCATCTCTTACAAAAGAAAATCAATATCCCTTGCAATTCATAGTAGACACTGCCAAGATTTTCTTCTGAGGAAAGTGCAGTGTCTCTAGTTTTAAGTACCTTGGCCAAACCTTAAAATAACCAGCTGGAGACTTTAGCCTTAGCTATAATAATATCCCCTAAACAGAGGAAAAAGCCTGTTCTGAAAGGCAGACAGACAGACAGACAGACAGAAAAAGAGAGAGACAGAGACATAGAGACAGAGAGATGTTCATTCTAAACTTGACCCTCCTTCACTGAGAAAGTGCATCTGGCAATCCTCTACTCCCTAAATTTTGTACCATGACCCTATGAACCTGTCCACTTCAAGCCCATCTCCAGCAGGCTCTCCTCCAGGTCCAGATGACTCCAGCATGCACTTCAATCCCTTTCTTCCAGAATGGAACTCCATTCACCCTTCTTTCTCCTTCTTTGCTTCAGAACACTGACTCGGCCAGGTTCTAGGCAGTGACATCTATGTGATGAATCAGCGCACTGCAGTGACACACCCCTTGACTCCATACCCCCATCTGCCGCTTCTCTCTATATATATAATAGGTTCTGCTTCACATCTTTACCAGACAACTATGTGCTTTTTGTCTGAAACTGACACCAGTGAGCTCATCTTGGCAAAAAGTATCACTGACAACTTTGTCAAAGTATTTTGAGTGTTTCTCCTAGAAGACTATTTGAAAACTTTTGGAATGCCTGATCGTTGCTTTCTATAAGTCTCCTCTGTTACTTCCCATGTCTCCACTCTCTGTGCACCACACCCCTCTTTTCTAAGGCCAGGTTTTTTGGTCTTTCTTTGAGAACTCTCCCTTTGACCATTTTTTCACAATACATTCAACAATTGTTACTGCGTTAGTGTCAAGTATGTGCTAGGGCTTATGCTGAAAGGCTTGGCAACATACAAACATGATCGTGGGCATCTAAGCACAAAGGGGCAGGCAGCATACAGCTTATGATTTACATTAAAAAGTAACTCTACAGAATCCATCTTTTCTTCTGGGGGTGGGGGTCAAGCTTTGGAGTCGTGTCTTGACAGACCAGTTGAACTTTGGGAGAAAATAAAAGCTGAACAGAGGAAAGAGAGCAGGAATGTTCATAGCCCAGGCAATGGCATGAGAAGAGGCTTGGGGTTGTGGCAGTGGGTGTGGTCAAAGAGCCTCAAGTGGGCTAGTGCATCTATTGTGCGGAATACACAGAGGAAAGGGTATGAGATGAGAATCCCAGATACAGGCCCACAAAGCACCCAATGTTAACCCAGATCTTCGCTTTGTCCTCGCCCTGCTTTCACTTGTTCTTGCTGTTTCCCTCTGATGTCCACGAAGCCTCAATATGCAACACAAGCAAGACTCCAGTCATATGCACTGGATAAGAAGGGGACCATAAGTCCAATATCCACAAAGAAGTGTAGCACCAGCTGGCTTGTTTACTGTCGTAGAATATTATTTTAAGATGTGCCATATTTGTTTATGCTGTGGAACATTTGTTTAATGATGCATTCTTTTCTGTTGCATTTGTTTAACGCAGTGAAACTGTGCTACTTTGCTTGTCTACAGCACCTGACTGATCTAGTAAAGAGCTGAACAGCCAGTGGTTAGGCTGAAGAAAGGATAGGCAGGGCTGTTGGGCAGAGAGAATAAATAGAAGGAGAAATCTCTAAGGAGAGGAGGTCATGAGGGGCCAGCCTCTTAGCTACACAGCAAGCCATGGAGTAAGAGTAAAAGTAAGATATACTGAAATAAGAAAAGAAAAAAGCCCAGAAGCAAAAGGTAGATGGGATAACTTAAAGAAAACCTGATAAGAAGTAAGCCAAGCTAAGGCTGAGCGTGTATAATGAAGAATAAGCCTGTGTGTGATTTATCTGGGAGCTGGGTGACAGGCCCCCTAAAAGAGCAAAAACAACCAACAACAGTCCATTGTACTACAATAGATTATTAATAAAAATCATCACAATTTAGCCCCTCTCTGGAGAAAATAAACACATCATTGCATTGCTGCCATCCACCTACTAATACATAATAGTATAATCTTTTCTTAATGCAACATCTAGTTAGTGACCAAGGTCTCATAGTATCCTCTTTGTTAGAGTTCTGCTGTTCATCTCCTCTTTCTTTCAGTGATGTTGCTTACTAAGCACAGCCTTCTCCATCATAGCTCATGTGCAGAATGTCTCTGTACCCACCCTTCCTCCTAGATCTAAGTGGAGAATGTCTGACCTACCCTCTGTAGAGTCATAGAGTGATCCTCTAAAGAGGTGACTTACTACCTCTCACATTAAAACTCCCCCGCAGGAAAACTTGCAATCCACTGGAGCCCTTTTCAGAGATGGACTCAGTATTTCTGGGCAGGGTCTGACAATTCATGTTTCTAAGGAAGCAGCCAGGCAATGGTGAAGACAGACAGCAGCGCCTGGTGTAGGGCTGCCCTGTATCAGTTCTGCCCTGTATCCCACTGCTTGAGTATGATTTGAGAATGTGCCTCTTCTGGATTGAAGACTGATTCAGCCAGTGCCAACCTCTGCTGCCCTGTGTTTCTTCCCACTCTCCTAATGATCTTTCTGAATTTTCTCTGTCTTATTTCGTGGTCATAAGTCTGCCTAAAATCTCTTGACAGGGTCCTTTCATATCTATGGTAAACACCTGCTCATCTTTTCAAGTTTTTCTTTAATGACCCTTTTTCTAGAAAACTTCAGGAGTGCTGCCCCATAGAATCAACAAGACTGCCTTCTATGATTCCACAAACTTACATTTACTGTTAATAGATATAATAGATATTTATATTAATCTATACAGTTATGTGCTGCTACTTATCTGCTTGATTACATGCCCTTAGACAGGACTTTAAATCCAGATTTAAATACTTATGCAGAATGTAACACCCTTATTTAACAGGTGCTCACTCCATAATAACTAATAAATAAACAAAAATTAAAATCATTAGAATTTATTAGGTACTTATTATATGAGAATAGCATGCTATACTGTATATGATGTATGTGTGTGATTTGTACAATTATGGACTTAATCTCACAAGTCCACAAGGCAGGTATATCATAATATCTATGTGATATCTAAGGAACTCAATGCTTCCAGAGTCAGTAGCTTTCCTAAGGGGACATATCTAGTATATCACCTATCTTCAGTCACAAACTGAAGCCATGCCTGATCTTAGGCTCTAATTACATGACTACTATGCCTTACTGAGGTCTATCATCAAATTTGCATGTTTCAATGATTCCATTTTAACATTACATTCTCATATAGCTGAAAATCTTAAACACCAAATTAATCTAAATACACAAGACTTCAATGTCTGGAGAAAGAGCTTGATCCTTAGAAGAATGCTGGCTTAGAATGCCCAGGGCCTAGGTTTGCCTCCAGCATGTGGGGGTCCACCTGTGCTCCCAGTACTCAAAGGGAGACACAAGATGACCAGAACATTAGGACCATCTTTTCTACATATGAAGGTTCGAGGCCAGCCTGGAGCACATAGAACACTATCTAAAAATAAATAAATAAAAAGGCTTAAGCCAAACATGCCCAAGCGGCAGACCGCAACCACTGAACAGCTTGGGATCGGAAACACCCTGGACTGACCCTTTGGATCCCACGCCACCTAGAGGAACACCTGACTCACTCTTGAGGGAGAGGGGAAAGAACTGGATTTGGCCAGAGGTGGAGACTGACCTAAGCATTAATGGGTCAGTGGGACCATAGGACTGTATG
>PVIH01013612.1:0-57633 GCA_004025045.1 Sigmodon hispidus | reverse complement strand
ACTATGTTCATAGCAGCATTATTTGTAATAGCAAGAACCTGGAAACAACCTAGATGTCCCTCAACTGAAGAATGGATTAACAAACTGTGGTACATCTACACAATGGAATACTACTCAGCAGTAAGAAAAAATGATATCCTAAAATTCTCAGGCAAATGGATGGATTTGGAGAATATCCTCCTGAGCGAGGTATCACAAAGTAAGAGAGATAAGCAGGGGATGTACTCACTCACTAGTGGTCTTTAAACAAACAAACAAGAAAAAAAGCCAAACATGCCCAAGCGGCAAACCACAACCACTGAACATCTTGGGATCAGAAACACCCTGGACTGACCCTTTGAACCCCACTCCAACTATAGGAACACCTGACTCACTCTTGAGGGACGGTGGACAAAACTGGATTTGGCCAGGAGTGGAGACTGATCCAAGCATTATTGGGTCAGTGGGACCATAGGACTGTCTGCTCCCTGCCCAGGGAGTGGATGAGGAGTTGCAGAGAAGAAAAATGATCAGATGTGGTGGGAGGGGGAAGGGACCTTGAATAAGGATATACAGGGATGGAAAAAAAAATTCAGAGGGAAAGCTGAACACAAAGTAAATATATGTGTAGCAATCTTATTTGCATTACCACCCTTGATAAGCCATGCTTATGATTCTTATCCTCTTTATAGTTATTGTTAACTTTTCCGCATTTTAAATTCATTTTACTGTTTTTTCTGATAAATACAAAATAAAGAAGGAAAAAACAAAAGAAATATCAAAGCATGTTGAGACCAACTGTAAACCTTGAGATACATTTGTAAGCCTTTATATAGGCTAAATAGGGTTTTAAATGTCTGGTGTTCCCCCTTCTAGTTCCCAAACTTTAGAGTTATAGCTTAACTAGATTTGACCGAGATAAGGATCTTGAAAAACTTGTTTTTAAAAGAGGCAGTAGCAGTCAAAACTGACCTAAAAAAGGCTACATTCACACACACACACACACACACACACACACACACACACACACACACACACACACACGATCTGTCCCCACTCCTCTCTCTCATACACAGACTCGTGCATTGCATCTTAAATCAGTCATGTCAAGAGTGGTAATTCTAGTGCAAAATAAGTTTTAAAATGTCAGATAAATTGGGTATAGTTTTAAAAAATCAGCTATGTTTAGAAATTTAGAAGTTTTACCACACTTAAAAGACATTATCATTAACACATATAATATACTCAGAAAGTACTTCGTGGCAAAACAAAATAGTTCACATGTCTACATTATCCAGAAGAAAAGCCTACCCAAAGGAAAAAGATCAAGGGAAAATTGTGTTATATAAAATTGGATTCCTAAATTTCTGTTTATGAACAAGTAAGCCAAAAGACACCTTCAGAATTGGGAATTGTTAATATAGCATGGAATTTTTTCCTTGTAGGTTTTATCTTAGGGATCAGGACCACAATAATCTTTTCCTTTGATACAGAATTTATTCTGCTTGGAAATAAGGAAAAGACAACATTCTGGAATACATGAGAATAGGGAGTTAACAGTCAGACATCTCAGAATTTACCTTTAGCTCTGATAGAACCTCCAAGAGTTTTTTAAAATTTTCTATGTGATTTTAACATCACCTTTGAATAGCTTCTGAAACTCTTTTTAAATATAAATTGCAAACTTTATCATTTCTTTAGATGTGTTAAAATTCTAATTAAGCTGTTCATCTTTAATTTTACTGCCCACCAAGGACTTCTCATTTAGTGTCAAACAAAATAATCCCCCACAACAATTTAAGATAAAAATTTTCACATTGAGGCAGTCATAAATCCAAATTATATTTACTTGTATACTCCCCATTCACAAATACTTATGAGCTGAAGATCACAATTATCAAACCTAAAGGCAAATGAAGGCCCCAAAGTAGGTTTTCATTAGCAGTTCCTCTTTGGGTCTCAGTTTCCCATTTTCTCCTGAAAACTATGAACTTCCCTAAGCTAGCTGGGGGATCTGAGTTTTGGCTCAGATTTCTGTGCTGCTTGAGCTGAAAACAGAAGTGACTTTCAGAGGAGAGGTGACGGAACAATGTTAACTAGATACTGGATTGACGGCATGAGAAAAGGACAAATGCCATCAAATGTTCTACAAAGAAACAAAATGGGTACCCTGAAACAGAACACTCTGAAACAAGCAAAGTAAAACAAAGAAAACACACCCTCCAACCCTCTCCCCAGGTATCCAAACAAAATCCTACCAACCAGTTCAGAATAAACCTAATGACTACTGACCAAAAAAGATGGGGAGGCCCAAGACCCACAGAGAACTTACTGAAATCTATAAAAGAGACAGTGAGAGCTGTGCACAAGGGTCCCATGATAGTCCCTGGTTCTGGTTTGGCTGGCTCTTCCAATGAAGAGCAAAACAGAGGTCTTACTTAAAAGATAATAGGAGAATTTATTCTGAAGCAAAAATCAAAGTTACCGTGTACTGGGGAGACAGATTCAGCTTACCTTAAATTCCATTGTGGTAATAATTTCATGAACTTTTTTATAATGACAGAACAAAGAATGTCATAATTAAAGCTATCTTTCAAATACATTGGTAGGAACATCAGATAGGTGGATAGACAGGTTACAACAGAGCAGAGAAGTCTTTGCTTTAAGCTTCAGATGCTATCATCTTTACCCTCTGACTTGGCAGAAACCCAGTAGTCTGTGTGTACATTCCAAAAGGCATATTACCTGATAGCCACAAGCATATTAGGTAAAAAACAGAGCTAGATCATAAATAGCAGCTAAAAAAGCTAAAGATAACTCAAGATAATTTGTATCTGTAGATGTAGCATCATACCTGTTCTTAATCATACATATTTTTACATAGTCAATCAGCACTGTAAAATCTTTAACAAGGGTACTTTTGTTTGTTTTTGTTTTCTAGAAGCTTAGGTTCATAGACTGAAGATTTAGTCCTGGTTGTCACTCCATGATTTCAATAGCAGACATTGTTAATTAGACCTCTGATTTCCTATGAATTCTGAGGCCAACTCACTCTCATGACAAATTTATAGAGCATTCTAATGGAAAACTGTTTCAGTGCTCTAAGAGGTAAACAGAAACTGAATATTTGCTGTTGGTCAAGCATTCATTGTAGGTGCCATTATGCAGAAGCCAACATGGGTTTTAATGTTATTATAGAAGTCAAAAGGACAATGTGAACCCTTAGGGTCTCCTCTTCCTCTCATTTCTTTATACATATGTGTGTGTGGTATATATGTGTGTTTGTATGTCATGTGGATGTATGTGGTTGTATGTGCACCAGTATGTGGAGAGGCCTGGAGTTGACTTCAAGCGCCTTCCTTGATTCCTCAATAAAAATTAGTACTATTGAGGCAGAGTTGTTTTGGTTTTTGTTGAAGCCAGAGTTAACCGGCTTGCTCTGATGAATCCTGTCTCTGCCTCCTGATTGCTAGGATTACAGATGAGCCACCATGTCCTCTCAGCATTTATGCAGGTCCTGGGGATGTAAATCCCAGCACTCACAACTGCAAGTGCTTTACCTGCTACTCTCTCTCCCCACCCACTTTCTCTCATCTCCCCTCCAACTCAAGTCTACAGAGCTTGAGCAGCTAACTCCTTTTCCTCTGCACTTTTCTTCAAGCTTCTGAGTGAAGTTCTGAGAGCCTGCTGTGAATAGACTGTCATATCTTCTTTCAGCAGCAAACAGGACCTTGGCCCACAGAGCTCAGCACAAAATTTTGTGTCTTCATTTCTTATTCATCACATGTTTCTGGCTATATGACTTCTTATTTGAGGAAGATTTAGACAAAAAAAAAAAAAGAAGTGGTTGACTAGTTTTGGTTTCTCTGAGTTAACTGATGTCAGGTTTTATACGCTCATATTTGTTTTATTATCAAATAATACAAAAGAAAATTCAGAATTACAGTTAATGTTTCTTTTAAATAAAAATTTCATGTATTATAATCAATAAATTTTGAAATGTATAAAACAATTTTTGTTAAATATATGGAAACATTTCCAAGTATAGGAAATCTGTTTTGTTACTTCCCTTGTTGCTATAGGGTTATAGTTTCTTTCTGTTTTATTTTAGACAATTTATTATTATTATTTATTTATTTATTTATTGAGCACTAAGCCCTAAATGGGACATTTCTTTTTTCTTTTTTCTTTTTGACTTCACACTCTTCTTTTATTTTTGTTTATTTTTATTATGAATAAAGTCACATTTTCTATCCGTGTATATCCTTATTCAAGGTCCCTTCCCCCTCCCACTCCCTCCAGTCACTCTCTCTTCTCCCCATCTCCTCATCTCCTCCCCAGCAAGGGCAGGAGGTCCTCAGGTCCCAATATGGCTCAGTTCAGCATCCACTCCTGGCAGATCCAGTTTTCTCATCCCAACATCAAGACTGAGTCGGGTGTTCCTCTAGAGGGAGTGGGATCCAAGGTGCCAGTCCAAGGTGTTTCAGATCCCAAGCTGTTCAGTGGTTGTGGTTTGCAGCTTGGACATGCTTTGCTTTTTGCTTTTTTGTTTAGAGTCCACTAATGAGTGAGTACACCCCCTGCTTATTTTTCTGGGTTTTTGATACCTTGCTCAGAAGGATATTCTCCAAATCCATCCATTTGCCTGCAAATTTTAGGATATCATTTTTTCTTACTACTGAGTAGTACTCCATTGTGTAGATGTACCATAGTTTGTTAATCCATTCTTCAATTGAGGGGCATCTAGGTTGTTTCCAGGTTCTTGCTATTACAAACAATGCTGCTATGAACATAGTTGAGCTAATGCCTTTGGAGTGCAAATGTCCATCTTTAGGTTTACACCCAGAAGTGGTATTGCTGGTTCCTTGAGGAGATTGATTCTCAGTTCTCTGAGAAACTGCCATACTGCATTCCAGAGTGGCTGAACAAGCTTACACTCCATTGGTGGGATAGCTCAGCCGTTAAAGGCTTAGCTCACAACCATATATATAAATGGGACATTTCTATCAGGACCACCTCCACCACCCAGACCCAAGGAACACTGTGAAGAAGTATGCAAGAAGAATATAAGAGCTAAAAAGTGCTATGAAATGCTATCTTCACAAACAACACAGCCTTTGCAATCAGGAAAACACAGCAGCAGTAGATACCTACATAAAACATTCCACCACTGGTAGAGAAGACTCCACCCCTCCCCTAAAGAGCTATTGTTGACTATTAATGGTTCCTGTGAGAGGAGGTACCATTTTCTTCAATGTTTCTTTTATCATCTTCCTATGGGTCTTCAGATGAAACAGAGTCAAAGTTACCATTTTTCTTTATACTAAAAACTTTCACGAATAGGTCAAGACAAAAACAAGAGCATTAACTTACGTTTTCTTAGGTGATTCTACCACCTCAGGATATATATAAATGGGAACTTTGGGTCCTCTGTTGAAATAGAAATGTGTGTGTGTGTGTGTGTGTGCATGCACGCACACACACACACACACACACACACACATGCATATAAAACAAAAATGAAGTCAGCTGTGTGCCAAGTTGTAGTTTTACTCAGTTTCTAGATTTTGTTTGGTTTTACATAATCACTCAAGGTATTTAATTGCTATTTTGACAAATAAGGTTTGTGAAAAGGAGATTTTAGAATTGAAATAACATTAATAGCCTAGTGCTATAGTTGACATCAGACAAGTTCTGGGTTTTCCTTAAACTTTCACTCCCAATCAGTGAAATAAACAATTTTACCTATTTGCAAAGAATAGATAAAGCTGCTCAGAGGACTGGATTTTAGGTACCAGGGTAACATGCACACAGTACAGGCAGGAGCTTGATGGATGTCAGCTTTTGCTTTCTGATCTTCATGGGAAGTCTGAGGGTTGTTTTAATAGCTTGTTTTTTCCAGGATTGAAAGAGGGGCATGTTAGAGGACCTGAAGTTTCTGCCTTTCCTGGCTATAACAGTATGGGGAGCCATATAAACTCTGAAGGATGACTGAATGTTCTATTAATATCCTAACAAAGGAAAATTCTAAAGTTGTAGTGACATTTGGAATAATGACACAGGCCAAGTAGAATGACTGATGGCTTGCTTTTTCAAATAATTTATTCTAGGTTTCCTTTAGAATGGTACAGACAAAGTTGTCCTGTAAATGTCCAACCAGTTTGTAAATATTTGAGGTTGTACCAGCAAATGGTCTCTTCAACTTTGTCTTTTTGTGCCAAGGTATGTGATATATAAACACACAGTCATGGCTGTGTTCTAGCAAGTTATTTCTTTCAAAATTAAAAAATGGAGTTGATTTGTCCTAGATTTTGTGGTTCACTGACCCTTTATTGAGAATAACTATATTATAAAATGTCAATATTTGAATATGAAAAAAACTCAATTCCACTCATTTGTCATGAGAAAAATGAAATGATATCATGACTTTTTCACCCCAGTGAGAAGGCTATCGATAAAAGACGAGAAATAAATGATGGCAAGGATTCAGAGAAAAGGAGACTTTTACACACTATTGATGATAATGGAAATTAGTACAGCCATATGGAAGATGGTATGGATACTTCACAAGAAACTCAAATTAAAACTT
Organism: Sigmodon hispidus; assembly: GCA_004025045.1. NCBI lineage: Eukaryota > Metazoa > Chordata > Mammalia > Rodentia > Cricetidae > Sigmodon > Sigmodon hispidus. Next base: position 51,065 of record PVIH01013612.1, on the reverse strand, counting down.
CTGTATCTTCTAGCACACCAAGTATATGCCCAAAGGAAATAAAATGTTTATACCAAAATGATGTTTTCACCCCATATTTGCTGTAGCACTACGCACAATAACCAACACATGCAACAAATCTCAATACCTTTTACTCAATGAAGAAAAAACTTGAATAACTACTCAGACAGCATGAAATCATGTTCTCTACAGCAATATGAGTAGAACTAGAGAACATTATAGTAAATGAATCTAAGATGGACACAGAAAGATGAACAGTCTAAGTTCTCAATTATTTATGTAAAGCAGCAAACTTGTAGATGCACAGAATGAATGGTGGACACAGGGGATGTGTGGTGGGAATGTTCTCTGTGTGTTGTAAATAAAGAACTGTTTTGGCCTATGTACAGCACCGTAGAAGTGGGTGGAGAATCAGAGCACAAGCAGGTAGGAAGAAGGGTGGAATCAAGCCAGTCTCCATCCGTCCCCCGAAGAAGCAGCATGTAGGAATTCAGGTGAGCCACGGGCTGTGGGCCACGTGGTGGAAAGATAGATGGAAATAGGTTGAATTAAGATGAAAGAGCTAGCTAGTAATGTACTTAAGACATGGGCCAAACAGTGTAAAGGATATAAGCGTGTGATTCATTTCTTTGGGGGACAAAAGCTGCGCGAATCAGGTTCCAAACTGCCGCATGCACACGCGCGCCTGGTTACAAACTCTGGCGCCAAACGGGCTGGGAAACTTACTACAACAGGGATGGGAAGAGTCAGAAGTAAGGAGGACAAGAAAAGATTAGCAGGGACTTTTATTTTATTTCAAATTTTTATTCTTTGACAATTTTATACTTGTATATAACAAATTCTGGTCATACTCATCACCATACCTTCTCTTGTCTTCCTCCAATTCTCCTGCTTCCCCGTCATGTCTTCATCCCATTTTCACATTTTATTTTGTTTTTGTTTTTGTTTGTGACCCACCAAGACTAACCAGAGCTACTTATGTGGATTTGGGTGTGAAAACAGTCACTGCAGCACAGGAACTCACCGGTGGTTACTTCATGAAAACAACTACTTCTTCTCTTTCAGCAATCCTTAGCTGACCTTTGCTCCCTTGGGTGAATTCAAGTGAGGCCTTGTAAGCTCCTTTCCCATGGCTGAATGTTTACTGTCCCAGTCTTGTAGTCCCTATGGTATCAAACGCAGCTGTCATGAGTGCATGAGTGTTTTGGTCATGTCATGGCCCTAAGACAGTGTTTCAAGACTCCTTCCCATTGTTCAGCTCTGTATCCTAACCTCCACAAGAGGAAGTTTTAGAAATGGGAGAAAGTCTAGGCAGAGTGATGGTAGAAGAATAGGAAGGTACAATCAGTGTCATATACATATATCTCACAGTAGGTTGGGGAAATGAATGTCTGTCAGTAAAGTCCCTGCCATGTAAGTATACAGACCCATGAATTTGGCTACTCATTTTTAAATGGACGTTTCCTATTCTGACCACCAGGTCCCAAATAATCATTCAGAAGCTTTTATTAACTACAAATGCTTAGCCAATAGTTCAGGCTTGTTAAAATTAACCCATTTCTATTAATCTACATATTTCCACATGGTTTATGGCTTTACCTGTCCACTAGCATGTATTGCTTTCTGGGAAGCTGACTCGTTTCTCTCTGACACTGTACTACTTCTGCCCATCATTCTCAGTTTGGATTTCCCAGTAACTTTCTGCCTGAATACTGGCTTGTCAGTTTTTTATTAACTAATTAGAGTAATAAATATACACAGTGTACAGAAAGATTACTCCACAGCAATCTATTATACTAGCTAGACTGGATAACAGAGGGACACAGGTCTTTAATCTCAATCCTGAATGAGAAGCAGGAAACAGGTAGATGCCTAGTGGTTGTTGGCTATCCAGCCTGTCCAAATGGTTAGCATCAGACTGAGTCAGAAATTTTTATTCAAAGAAATAAATAAATAAAGTGGAGAAAGACTGACTACTTAACATCCTTAACTGGCCTTCACACAAGCATACATACTCATATACACTTGAATACCACTCTTTCCCCTAATACATGCACACACAAAGTAACACAAAGTTAGCTGGAAACCTGGAGACTGGATTCAATTCCTCATTCTGCCACTAAGCTGCTGGTGGCTTTAAGAAAGTCACTTCTGTCTTTGAGTTTTTGTTTTCCTTTCTCTAAAGTCTGCTAAGGTTCTTTCCAGAGTTTCTATGACATGTGGCCCAGGATCTGCAAGCCAGTTATAACAATCTTTTGGCTCAAAACTATAGCTGAGATATTTCACTCAGTAAAATTAAAGATATTCTTACTTTATGTCATGCATATCACTGATCACCATTAATACATCTGCTAACACTTCCTTTTAGGGACCTGCTCTTTTTGTGATGTGTGATTTACAAATCTTACTTAGGTTTCTACCAGAACCGTTTGCGGTAAGGTGGTTTGCCCAGTTTGTGGTAGTATCTGTTCCTGAGTTTTTAGTTTTGCTTCTTGCTGAGAGTCTCACACAGTTTTCATGCTAATTTCGGTTCAGGTTAATGGGAACTAGAATCACATCTGTTTTGATACAGGTCTTCTCAACACGGGGACAGTTCTTAACCCCTGGAACACTGAACATAAGACAGGTGGCCCATGTCTCTTTCATATTCTTTACGGTTCTGGATACCCTGACCTGGCTCAGAAAGCCCCTTAGGGTCAGAGGGAATGTCCTGCCCCTTCTCTTGTGCCAACCCATAAAAATATAACCCAGATTTTAAGGAGCTCAAACCCTGGATACTAGCTACTTTCTTCCCCAAAAGAAGCCCTGATGTGCTCTCCTGGGCAAGCATGGGACCTCATGTTTTTCATTTCATAGCCTGGGCACCAGCAACCATGGAGATGACAAATGGGATTGGAGACACCCCTTGTGAGATGTTGATCCCTGGAAAAGTTATGTGGTATATCTGTGCTTGTCTGTGCATTTGTGTTTACATTCCCCTCTCCTTTCTGTAAGATTCAGGTTTTAAACTTGCTCAAACTCTTGCTCTGCTTCTGTTGTACTATACTGAATCAAGAAAGGCAAAAATAAACTTCTACCCCTCCCAAATATGGAGCTGATGACCAACCAAGTATGGATACAACTAAGTCCTTCTCAGTGAGCCAATGAGGTTTTTTTTGTTTGTTTGTTTGTATTTTGTTTCTGTTTTCTTACAGGAATTTGGGTGAGGGGCTACCTGTAGGATAAGAAATGACACAATGGCAGCTGCATCACCAGCAGCTTACCCTAGCATTGGTGACATGGCTCACAGAAACCAAGAGCATACTGTACATCCTGAAGGCAACTCAGCAGATTGGAGATTGTCTTTCCCAGCCAGCTCAGGAAATGTGAACCCCTTCCTGGTGACTCTTCAGGGGTCACCCTGCATCTTCCATGTAGCTTGTCTGGTGTGAGCCTCTTCTAGGTAGCTCAAATGAGAATGTCTCTTATCAATTTTTACTATTTATAGAGACCTAGTTGTTGGAGTTAGGGTTTTATTGCTGTGAAGAGACCATGATCACTGCAACTCTTGTAAAGGAAAGCTTTAAATTGGGGTTGGTTTATAGTCCAGACATTTAGGCTCATGGCAGAAAGCATGGGAGCACAAAGGCAAACATAGTGCTAGAGAGGGAGCAGAGAGTTCTACATCTGGATCTGCAGGCAGCAGGAAGAGTGAGACACTGAGCCTAGCTTGGATATCTCAAAGCCCATCCCAGTGACACATTTTCTCCAACAAGGCCACACCTACTCCAACAAGACAGCACCTCCTAATAGTACCACTCCCTGTGAGTTTATGGGGGGGACACTTTTTTTCAAACTAGCATACTGCTCATTTTGGGAATCTCCTGAAGTCTTTGAGTTATTTCCCAAGCTTAGGGAGTGTTCTAGTTAGTTTTTTGTCAAGCCTCATGGGAAGAGGAGCTCAATTGTCCCCAGCAGACTGCCCTGTGGATGAGCACCGATTAATGACTGATGGGAGAGGGCTTACTTTGGTATGGTGCTGCCCCTGGTTCTTTACTCCTGGTTGAAAGCAGGCTGAGCAAACTATAGGAAACCCACCAATAAGCAGTGTTCCTCCATGGCCTGTGCCTCAGTTCCTGCCTTGAGTTTCTTCTCTGACTTCCTCCCAGAGATGAGTATGACATGCAGGAAGAAATGTTTGCTTTCGCCTTAGAACATTCTGCATCTTAGAAAGCTTCCCTCCAAGATGGATTGGTATGCAACAGTAGGAGAGCATTGAGAACATATCACTCAACAGAAGAAACAACCACTGCCCCCTTTGCCTGTTAATGGTCACTTATATCTCAGTGGGAGTTTCTGGGAGAGGGCTAGCAGATGTCCAGATGTCTGTTTGTACTGCTGTGATGTGAAGTTCTTGGTGTTGTTCTATGAGAGGACATCGCCCCCTGGTGCTCATGAGGTGTATGTGCAGAACAATAAACTGCAAATGAACAAGCACAAGTTGTGGTTACTCCCTAGGGGCCTGCTCTTGCAAAAGTGCTTTGGCATCTGTCTCAGAAGCATGTGAGTTACTTCCTCTGTGGGTGGGCAGCCTCAATCCAAAGAGCTAGACACAGGGAAAACCCCTTTATTTTCTAAAACTTTTCATATTCTACTCACACATGTGATCTGGCTTGACGCTAGGTTCCCCTCAAAGAGACAGACCACATGGCAAGGGAAGTGAGTGTAAACTTGTGGGAAAATGGTTATCTTGAAAACCAGAAATGTTAACTTTTTTCTTCATATTTGTTTGTTTTAATTTTATGTGTATCTGTGTCGTCTTTCTTAATATTTATTTGTTTTGATTTTATGTGTGTGAGTGCTCTGCTCCCAGTGAGTCCCCTGGAACTTGAGTTACACAGAGTTGTGAGCTGCTATGTGGGTATTAGAAATACAACCCTAGAGAGCAGCAAGTGCTCTCAACTGCTGAGTCATCTCTCTGAGCCTGAATGCTAACTTCTTGAAAGTGACCTCACTTGACTATAGACTATATGCTTGAATCATTTGCACGTGAAATTTTTCCCCTTCAAATAAATGTTTAGTTTTTTAATGATTGTAACACTGATTAGAACACACTAAGAAAGAAGCAAAGAGCTTGTTATCACCAAACTCCCTTCCCAACTCTGATATCTGATGGGATGTGGCTTTCTCAGAAACCAAGCCTTGCTTGCTACAGACTCCAGCCTTAGGAACCCAGAGCTCAGCAGAGCCAGGGGTTCCACCTGGGGATCAGGAAGTGACTTTGTGAAATGGCTCAACTGTGAAACAGAAACCCCAAATTCTGATGTCATACAAATGAGCACTCAGACATAATATTACTAGGTACACGTTTTAATGAATACTTACTTGCATTTTTGTTAATAGGAATATGTTAGTGAAATACTTTTGTCTCAATGGGAAGTTTGTACTTTAAAGATCTAGGAGTCTCCTGGTGTGCTTTCAAGATTCAAGAATTCTTAAAAGAATTTTCAAAGGAAAGTCAGTACTTTAAGGAACTTTTTTTTTTACCTTGGGTGAAATATCTAAAACTCCTTCAGAACTCACAAAGCATGAAGAAAAAGTTTTGGTACTGAACATTTTAATACTGAAAAAGACAGGTTTGGTGACAAGGTTATGGAATCAACCTCCTTGGCTGGGCAGTAGGGAAAGCAGAGTTCAAATTCAGCTGTTCACTTTTCTCTGTATCTCAGCTGGAAATGAATAATTCTTTCTATATTCCCAGAGACAGACACTTGGAGCTCTTTAGAAGAACCTAATGTCTGCACAAGCCCTTGATTATAAATATTAAAGTGAGAACACATTATCTTTCATAGATAATAGCCCACCGATGATGTACAGTGGTGAAAAGATACACAATTTCTAAAGCAACCATGGAGGAATTTCCATGTTGCAGAGAATTAAATCAGATATTAAAGTTTAGCAAATCCCCAGCTATTGCCAGGTGTCAATCATGTACCCTGCCAAATGCCCCATGGAAGTCATCCAGCAATTAAAATACATGTCACAGATAGTTCTGGATGCCTTCCTCAGTTAACCTAATGACATAACTTTTTAATCACCTCAGCCCTGTTTTCTAACAATGAAAGCAAAAACTAAAAGGACAGGATGAAGGCTCATTTTAACTGTTTCATTTTTCACCCCTAGAAAAATAAAGACTTTTTGTTGTAATATGGGGGTATCTATGCATGTGTCTTTGTATTTGATCCCACTCTTGTAATGGGAAGAAATAAAGGGTGAGTACTATTCACTGAAGAAGAAAGGGTTGTACTTTTGGTAACATAGAAGATTAAACCATCATAATTGACCTATCTAAACAGCAATCCCTTTCAATGTCTAATTTATGAAGCGGTATACATCAGTTGGCTAGAAGAAATCAGCCAGTTCCTAGCACATTAGAGTCCTATTCAGTCTTTGCATTTCTTGATTTATTTTAGTTTCCCACCACTGTTTTACTTTTAATCTTATATGAGAAGTTTCTAAGTTAAAATATTTTCTGAAGGCTCACTAACACTACTGAGAAGTATAAAAGTGGTCTGGGCAAAGTAAATCCTAACTGTGGGGCAGACATGGAAAGTGGGTTTGCTATGAACCTGGAAACTTTTCAGGTGCACAGGGAGTTGACACAGCCATCAATTTCCAGCTTAAGAGGCTCCAAAGCATTGGTTAAATGGGACTGACTGTGTTTTCTCAGAGTACCGACTGCCTCTAGAAACATAAAACCCCAAACAAGATTCAGGGAAGGCAATGTCTTCTAGCACAAATTGGAAACTTCTGTCAATTTCAGACTAAATGCATTTTCACCCCAAAGCTCTTGTTGCTCCCTGGCCCATCTCTTTTCACACACACAAATTCAGATAAAGGCAACCTGTGGCTTGTTTGGGAATGAGCACTCCCATTATGGCTGAGAACCAGGGCTGATTTTGGCTGAATCAGTCAAAAGTCTTCCTTCCCCTACCTTCTTCACGTAGACCCTTTAACATGCAGAGACATGAACACAATCACAAAGTTACACAACTTTCTTTATAACTTTAATTCTTAGAAAGACAGAGGTGGAGAAGAAAAGAGTGAAAGAGATGCTTGAATTCATGCTCGGAGATGAGAGAAACTGTTTCTTTAGGGGAGAATCAAGCTGGGTTTGGATCCTGCACTCCATCTGGAGTAGCTCTCGCTCTTGCGAAAGGAGGAAGAACCCTTACTCTTAAACTTCCCTTATAGTCACTCTTAAAATTCCGGTTCACATAGATGGCCAAGACAATTAAAACCCCTACTGCCAGAATAACTCCGACTGTGATTACAGCAACAGATCCTCCTGATAAACTATCACTGTGCTGTTTTGATTGCTTCTCTAGCCTCCACTGCTGGCTGTAAGATTCCTTAATCCAGGATTTGGCACTTTCACTGCTTGGTTGTTCAACAGAGCTGGGGTCAGGCTGACTCATAACAGGTACCTGAGTGTAAGGTGGTAGTCTAATAGGGGCCAGGGATGTTTTTGTAAAGACCCCAGCCTTGACACAGTAGGACACTTGGCATCCATCACTGATAACAGCTAGCTGTTGGCTGAAGCCCCCAGGACACTTTTGTGGAAATGATGTCATCATGTCTCTGGATACTGAAGAATTAACCAAGGGGTTTCCCGTTGTGCAGCTGAAGAACCCACCAAAGGGAATTGAAAACTTGTGCCCCAACTCATGATCCATAGAAACACATACCTTGAGGTTCTCAAGTAGGCTCAGTGAAACGTAGTTGCTTGGGCATGACTGTTCATTTGTCATGGGGTTGATGCTCTTGTCGGTGAAGACTCCCCCAAAGAGAAGTCCCGAGTTTTTAGGTATTTGGGTGATGGGCGCACACCAATAAGCCTCATATACAGCCTTGTCCACTTGGAATACTTCTTCACACACTGTCTTACAGAAGACCTTGAGGGTGCACTTCTTTTTACATTTCTCATATAGGTCACCCTTCTCTTGGGTCTGAGTCAGCAAATGGACAGGGGTGTATTCAGAAGGACAAGAGAAATCTCCAGTGAGCGGATTCCTCAGCTCCAATGTTGGGCAGAGGACCATTTGACCATGCCATGTGAGTTGAGTACACACCTGATAAACACCTCCAAAAGGAGTGTTGGCTACCTTACCATCACAGGAGCCATCATCTGTATTAGCTTGAAAGTTGAAGTTGGGGGAATCAACATTTGTGCAGCCTGGGTGGGTGTTAAAAGTGTAATACTGTCTCACAGCGGTTTTCACTGTCTCTGACAGCTTCTCCACCAAGTGGTATGGCAAGCCAGGCAGCTTGTCAGGCTTGATGAAGAAATTCAGAGGCAAGCCAGCACGGTCTATTGCCACCAGGTGGTTTGTGATGCCCTTCTGCCAGGTTTCCAAAGTGATGCCTGGGTAGAATGGAACCCCGCCAATGCTGTGCACCCTTGAGTTGGTTCTGTTGGCAAGGTAACCTCTGGATACATCATTCTGGTGATCAGCACTAACCTCAGGTTTGAAGTTCACAACCTTTAAGAAGGTGATTCCAGCAGATGCTGTAACAGAGACATGATTTCCCTCACTGTTCCTAAGGAATGAAGACCTTATATGGTCCTCCTGAACCAGGACAGCCCCAGCATCCACACTAGTGATTACGTGGGTGCCATAGTTAAGGACCAACAGTTCTGCCAAATAGGTGGCCATCTTTGTCTGGTTTTTCTCTAGATGGTTACAGATTTCCATGAGATCCTTCTTAAACCCCAAGTTGAGTTCTGAATTTGGGTTGGCTTTCACTGTGTAGACCAGGTTTCTCACCTGAACTCTTGCAGTTACAGCATGGTCCCTCACTTGAAGGGTCTTCATTCTTTGAAACTCAGTAGAGAACTTGCCATTGACTTTAAAAGCATAATCAAGTTCCATATTGATAGAAAGTGAGGTAGTACTTCGGTAATTCTCCCAAGAATCAAGGATTTCTGAGTTCATTTCCAAGTTGCTCTCTTTCTGAGGAATAGTGAAGACTTCATCAGGGATGATATACTGTCCATCTTCTGTGGTCTTACAGTTGGTGTATGTCAAGTCTACCACCCGTCCCATGTCTATATTTCTCAGATTATCCCAGCCACCTCCAGGTAGCACTTCCAAAATTGGTATATTCAAAGCATCGTGGCACTTTCGAAAACTAGTTTCACTGATCTCTCCAAGAAGTTCACCTGTCTCAGCAAATGCTACTGCAGTCCAGATGAGAACTGTGACTATAATAAAGCCGTTCATAGTGCGTCTCAGCCACACACCAGTTCTGAACTTCTACCCGAGAGCCTGGGGCAAACAGAAAGATAAGAAAGCAGTTGCTTCAACAGTAGTTGCTTGAAATTCAATAATTCTAAAATTATAAATTGTTCTTCAGGCTATATTAACTGCAAAACTGTCAAAGAAGAGTTGGCTTGAGTATTAAGACCACTAGGACATGCAACAAAATATGCTATATCATACATCTGGACATATAGTCCTCACATTCTGTGCCCCTGTTTACTCCAACCCTGCTATTTACCCTGAAGTAGTGATGCGTTTTCAGAAGAAGCAGATCCCATATCACATATTCTTTACCTGGAAAGCCTGCTTTGGCTTTTTGTTCACTCTCTTGGACTTGTTCCAAACTTGGCTCACTGCTCTGATCTCTTGTCAGTTTTCACTGCCAGACTCTTGCTGAAAATGAAGAGGTCAGTAGCAACATCTGCCTTTCTCGACACGCTTTTATCTCCATCAGATACAGGATATTTCTACCTCATGGACAAGCCTTTGATTTCTCATTGGCTACAGAGGTGAGAGGCTGTCCTCTCAGAAAAAAAGGGGGCAGAGTAGTACTCATGAACGTTATGTGATGTCTCATTGCTACAAGCCCTCATGTGCTGGTGTATGTGTGATGTTATCTGGAGCTGAGATTAAAGATGAAGGCAATTCTGTTTGTAGTGTGCTGGGACACTTCAGCCTGACTTATACTAAGCAGTCCATGTGAGTGAGTAACCTATACAGCTATTGTTTCTTTTCAGATAGAAATACCACAAAGAAGACAAAAGTCACTTTATTATTTCAGTTTTATTTTATCAAAAACATGCAGTGACCAAGAAGTACATGCGACTGTTTTACAAACACACCTTTTCTCTATATTCAATTTACAAGTGTGTACCCTTTGTACATTTAACCTTTTCACCCCACCATAGGTGTATAAAAATAAATGTGGCTCTTCCTTACAAAATTAAAATTTGTCTCAATATATTTGAAGAACATAATTCCATTTCCTTTACCCTCTCACTTTTTGTGCTGATGCCAGTTCTGTTAAACTAATGATTTAGAGAGATGCTTCAGACTGAGTGATCAAGGATCAGGATTAAAGAAATATCAGTCTTTGGGGTTAGTTAGGATAATTAGACTATGTCCTTGTACATTAACTAGTAGTCAGGGAATCTAGAAGAGCTAAGAACACTTTAACCACACTGTCATGGCTTTCCAGACAACCACAACCAACATTCAGTCTTGTTCCAATTCATAGATCAATGTTGTCACCTGTATGACCTGAAGTTCTCAGGTAATGGAATAATCCTGGGTCATCACTGATGTATCAGAGAAGCAAGTTTAGAAGAAGTGAGGCCTGTTTCTGGTCTTCACAGACTGAGTTTCTCTATCACTATTCAAATCATAATGATGTTCTATAAATACAGAAATAACATATTGAGGGTCTACTCCCTGCTTAGGGAAACTGACTTATTATACCAAATGACAAAAAAGGTTAAGTTTGTGAACAGTGTCTAGGCTGTGCTTAGTTGGCAAACTCACTCACCTCAGAGGATACTGTCCTTGGTTTATAATCAGATGGTTTTGTATTAATACCTCAGGAGAGGAAGGCCAGAATAGAAAACTGAGCATTGAGTATCTTTGTAGTTGTAATGTTTCTGTATTTGAGTCCTTCTCTTCAGACTGTTTCAGGGATGGCTCATCAGAAGTAGAACACTCCCCCTTCTACAATCATTTGGAGACAAGCTAGAAATTTCATTCTCATTTTTCTTTTCTTGACTCACTCTTCAGAAAGGAGAATACCAGCAAGATGAATGTAGGCAGTTCAAAATCTAGATGTTTCTAAACCCTTCATGTCTGCCTTAGGAAGTGAAAATTACTATAGTTATGAAAGCCATCAAGAGTTATATGATAATATAAGTAGAAGAGGACAAAGGGGTCAAGAGAAGGTAAATATGATCAAAATATACTATGTATGAAGATGCCATAATAAATCTCATTATGTACAATTGACATATGTTAATAAAATAGTTCAATTTTAGAAAATAAACACTGAAAGTTTTAATAAAAATAAAAAGAATTATAGAAAACAATTATTTTAAATGGACTTATTTCTTATTTGTGTGTGTGTGTGTGTGTGTATGTGTATCTACCCACAAAGACTAGAAGAGGACATCAGATCCCTTGAAACTGGAGTTACAGCTGGTTATGAGCTGCCTCATGTGAATGCTAGGAACCAAACTCAAACTCAGTGTTCTTGGAACACAGCAAGCACTCTTAACTTCTGAGCCATATCTACAACCCTATAACATAACACTTTCAAACAATTTTAATAATATATTACATAATACTGAAATGCATTCAGTATCACCAGATATTAACAAATATCCACAAATAGAGGCATCTATACTAACTTAATGATAGTAATGACATTTGTTTGGTGAGGATTATTTAATTGCTTTGATTTTTTCTCATTAATTTTTTAGCTTTTAATCATAAGTATTTCTCACCCATTTATTTAAAAAAATCAACTAGCAACTGCCAAACAATACTTAATAAAATAATTAAGAAACAAATTACTTTTTAAAAAGAAACAGATCACCATCATCTTTAGAGTTTTCATATGCTTGAGGTTATTGAATGCCCATGGACTCTGTGATTCTTTTGCTCAATGAGTTGTGTTTTCAATTCATGTAAATGATGGGAATATGGGGTACAACCTAAATCTTCACACTGGGGCGATAAGTTGGTTCTTAACAGAAATTTTCCTATTTTTCCCTTTCCACCAACATTTTTCTCTGCTCTATTACATCGAGTTAGGGGTGTAAGAACAGGCTGGTCATCCTGTGTGAGTAAATCCCTGGAGCTATACACTAAACTCTGGCCTCAAGCAGAGAGAAGCATCTAAGGTGCTAAAAGGTGTTTTCACTTCCTCTAACAAGCCGGAAACCACATCCGTTTGACTACATACAAGCTTCTGACACTGTGTCTTGAGGGACCATGATTCAAGTGTGATGCTCATCCTGTATGGGCTGGGAACCAGATCAGACCTCTGTCCTGATCATCCATCTTGGATAATTTGATGGGTCAGGATCATCCCACTTTATGTGTTCTACAGGAACACATCAGAAACTCAGCACACAAAACAGAGCCATTTCTGCAGTGTGCGGAGTGTGTGGAGGATGTCCCAGTGAAAGAGTGGCCTTTTCTCTTCTCAGTAGCTGACCCCTAAACTATGTTCTGGGAATTGTCTGGTTCACTCCTTTCCCTCAGAGTGTGTTTTCCCATCAGGACTGTTTATCTACTAAAAAAAGAATTCACTGGGTTTGCAATCCCTCTTAATATGGAGGATAGAAAGAAAAAGCTGACAGGAAATGCTTCTGTGAAGTTATGTTAAAAGCTAAGCCAATTTCCAGAAGATGGTGATGTCATGCCAGTATCTTTAGTGAATAAATTTGGAAGAGTTGGGTGGAATCTGTCTTACAAAAGATAAGGGTGATGACCAGGGATCTATAGCTTAACATCAAAGTAAAGAAACAAACTTCCAAAGCAGAACATGAAGAATCCAGCCTGTCCTGGAGGAATTTGCATGGTCTAAGAAGGTAGCGCTCCTTTCCCACTAAGAGTATAAGCAGAGCTCTTGCCTAAGATTGAGGGCCTCATAAAACTGACACTATACATTCCCACTCCCAAACAGACATTTTAAAGATAAAGGAACAAAGAGAGAGATTACATTCAATAATAGATAGGACTTCGAATGTCTTTCTACTCAGTCCTCTACCAAACCAACAGCAAGACACTGTTTTAAAAACATTCCTGCTGAGTCTTATCGTGGTAGGTCCAGACTATCTGTAAACTATACTTTTGGGAAACACAGAACAAGTCTCACCAGAGTTATAAGCTAAAAAGTAACAAGTAGAATTACTCTAGACCACAGTATGAAACTTTACATCAGAACTGCATAGTGTTCAAGTAGGTGGAAACCTTGTTGGAGTCTGCAGGGTAACACAGATTCGGCTTCTCAGTATCAGTATGCCATATATCAGGCAGCTGTCTGGGGCAGGGCCAACATTGTCAAAGTGGTGGTGAAGAAAAGACCAGACTGTAATCTGGCCTTGCAAGGGACCACAGGAGTAACAACATGACCCCTGAAGGATAGCTGAGGTGTGACCAACGTAGAGGTGTGACTTAGGCCTGTGAAGGCCTCCCAATTGATGGAATCAAGCTCTGTGATATGATCTCAAAAGGAGATAAGCAGAGTTGGGGTCAGTATTCACAACTAGGCTCCTGAAGCATCTACAACCAGTCTGTTGAAAGATATGACCATCATCTGTGAGATGATCCATGAAAAACTGTTCAACCACGGTACCAGAATGTGTGACCTACCCTTGCGAAGGTCTGCATAGGGAAATGGTAGGCATCTGAAACTCTGTGAAAGAATACTGGAAGTTAAGGCTAGGACACTAGATTCTATATAACTTGAATATTGTTCAATGTTTATGTCTAAGTTGCTACTGGTTTGTCCTAAACTTTTGTTATTTAGCTGCCATTGTGTTTTAACTGTTACATAGTAACTATGCATTTTATGCAAGTTATCAATATGATAATTTGACAATTTTTAATGATCAAACAGGCCACTAACATTTCATCCTTTCAAAACATATTGCTTTGCATTGGGGCTTTCAATAAAAGAGAACAAGATATAAATCACAGCCCACTTCACACTTGCTGCAGAAAACCATGACTTTCTTCTGTTTGACTTACCTAACTTTCTGATCTATCCTTTCCTTTCCTCATCCTAGCCTGTGATAACCTCCATAGGGCTTTCTATTTCATTCTCTGAAAGAACAGTAAGCATAGTTAGACCCTGAGCCGTCTACACCGTCCTGAATTTTTTATAAAGAAATTTGTGTATGCTATTGAATCAAAGCTCTACTTTTAAATATGCTGCTTATAATTCCTGGCACATAATAAGTTTCCAATAAGTATCTGTTCCCTTTCTTTGGTTTCACATTTCTAAATTACCTATCAAGCAAACTTGGATTTTTTTGTTTATTAAAAAGGTAATTATTAAGCACATAGTTTGTGGAAGGTTCTGCCCAGGGTTTTGGAGGAAAGAGTAAAGGAGAGCTTAGACATGGATGCTAACATTTAGGAGAAGACAATCAGAAAAAAAAAATATACAGTGTCAGATGGAGTTAGGAGCTCTTACAGCATTTTATAAGAATATATTTCCATAGTGATTATTTGTCTGTAGAACTCTAGAGTCAAGGAAGGCTTGACAGAGGAATATACTAACTAAATCATCACCCCTCATAGATATTGCTAATAATTCAGCTAGTCATAAAAATAATCAAATGAGAACACTGTGGATTACAAGAGTACTAGGCAGAATATTGATAACCAGGACAGATGTTATTCAGAGCTGGTTGTAACTTGCCCTGGTTTATTTACACAATGATTAAAGAAATAAAACTCCATTTACCATTTACTCTAGAATTATCTTGAAAAATACAGTTAAAGATTATTGTAGTGACATATTCCATTCCGCAGCAAATTCTCCAACATAGATGTCTTATCTTGAATCATGCTCTTGAATGAAGATCTCAGTGAAGTGGTGACATTTCTTAAATAATATTTGAAAATTGATACAAGGTATCAGAACAATAAGAAAGCCTAACATCAAGGTTTAGGGAGAGTGCCGGCAGAGTACAAACTAACAGCCATATACGGTCAAGAGTGAAGAGTGATCTAGTGAACAGATATGAGGTCAGAATGTCTCAGAGAAGTTTTTCTTTTCCAGATGGTCATACCTCATCACAAGATTTCTAGCATGAACCTCATGCTCTTCTATTTACAGGTGCATCCAAAGTTTTGTCATTGTAACATAGTATCATCTACAAAATCCATTATTAAGAATACATGAGTTTTTAAAAATTCTCCAAAAATATCCTATAATAATTAAGTAATTTTGCAGTTTTACATTGGGTCACATGAATTACTATCTTTGACTGCAGATAACTCCTGGATACCTCAGTGTAGGGCCTCTCATATGTACTATTCCTGCTTTTTCCTCATCCTGGCCTTATAGATATAAATGTCAGTGGTCTTGGCTCCTTGAATCTGGCCTCCATGGATTCTATGACCATGCATCAATTACCTCATTCATGACAGTGGGGATTCTTGAGTTCCTAATCCAAAGTTAATATTTCTGATTAGCACCAACCCTTGGGTAAGTAGTAATCCAAGATAAAAAAAAAACAAAAAACAAAAAAACAGGCAATGTATTCCAGTAAGTAAGTAAGTGAATGGTAGTGAAGATACTGATGACTGGCATGTCCTTGTAAGACCTGCAGTCTCACAGAAAAATACAGTTTATATTAATTACATGCTGTTTGATCTATGGCTCAGACTTATTGCATCTTAACTCAACCCATTTTTATTAATCTGTCTTGCCATGTGGCCCGTGGCTTATTTATGTTATATTGCTCTCTTGGCAGCTTGCAGTATCTCTGACCCTGACTCCGCCCTCTTTCCCTTTTATCTATGCTCAGATTTCCAGCCTGCTTCTAAGATGCTTTGCCATAGGTAAAAACAGTTTTTTTTCTTCTTTATTTATTTTGTATTTATAAAAAAAACAGTAAAATGAATTTAAAATGCTGAAAAGTTAACAATAACTATAAAGAAGATAAAAATCATAAGCATGACTTATCAAGGGTGATAATGCAAATAAGATTGCTACACATATATTTACTTTGTGTTCAGCTTTCCCTCTGAATTTTTTTTTCCATCCCTGTATATCCTTAGTCAAGGTACCTTCCCCCTCCCACCACATCAGGCCAATTTTCTTCTCCGCAACTCCCCATCACCTCCCTGGGCAGGGAGCAGACACTCCTATGGTCCCACTGACCCAATAATGCTTGGATCAGTCTCCACTCCTGGCCAAATCCAGTTTTGTCTACCGTCCCTCAAGAGTGAGTCAGGTGTTCCTATAGTTGGAGTGGGGTTCGAAGGGTCAGTCCAGGGTGTTTCTGATCCCAAGCTGTTCAGTGGTTGTGGTTTGCCGCTTGGGCATGCTTGGCTTTTTTTCTTGTTTGTTTGTTTAGAGACCACTAATGAGTGAGTACATCCCCTGTGCTTATCTTTCTGAGATTGTGATACCTCACTCAGGAGGATATTCTCCGAATCCATCCATTTGCCTGCGAATTTTAGGATATCATTTTTTCTTACTGCTGAGTAGTATTCCATTGTGTAGATGTACCACAGTTTGTTAATCCATTCTTCAGTTGGAGGACATCTAGGTTGTTTCCAGGTCCTTTATATTACAAATAATGCTGCTATGAACATAGTTGAGCTAATACCTTTGGAGTGTGAATGTGCCTCTTTAGGGTATACACCCAGAAGTGGCATTGCTGGGTCCTTGGGGAGATTGATTCTCAATTTTCAGAGAAACCGCCATATTGCATTCCAAAGTGGCTGAACAAGCTTACACTCCCACAACAATGGAAGAGTGTTCCCCTTGCTCCGCATCCTCTCCAACATAGTCTGTCATCTGTGCCTTTTATCTTAGCCAATCTAACAGGTGTTAGGTGTATCTCAAAGTTGTTTTGATTTGCATTTCTCTGATGGCTAAAGATGAAGAGCACTTTTTCAGGTGCCTTTCAGCCATTCGTAGTTCCTCTGCTGAGAATTCCCTTTTTAGATCTGCACCCAATTTTTTGATTGAGTTATTCAAGGTTTTGGGCTCTAGATTCTTGAGCTCTTTATTTATCTTAGAGATCAGTCCTCTATCACTTGTAGGGTTGGTGAAAATCTTAATTATCCAATGATAATTCACAGCATACAAAAAGACATTCCACATCATGTCCCTATGACTAGGATATACTCAAAGCTCATGTCCCTAAAACATGGTATCTTGAATTTAGCACCTTGTACCCTATGGTAGAGGAATCCCATAAAAACTGTATTTATTTTACCTTTCAAGTGACCAAATGACCAATTAAAACCAGCCCATAAAAATAACCATATATATCCATTGAGTATAATTGTCCAGTAGATATGTCAATTTAGGGTAGAATGTTTTTCTTGAAATAGTTACTTTAACTTACTATCAATATTTTGAACCACATTATTATTTTATTATTTATATTTAACAAAAGGCTTAAATAATTTTTCTCCTATTTTTACCTAAGAAATCATAGCACAGAGACAAGAAATCTGATTCTTCCTTTCCTTGAATTTCTTCAATGCTTCTTTGATATCCTTGTTTCTCAGGCTATAGATGATAGGGTTCAACATGGGGATGACTGCACCATAGAACATGGACACTACCTTGCTTTTGTCCTGTGAGTGGCCAGCATTATAATGGAGGTATGAAAAGAGACCAGAGCCATAGAAGAGAATCACTGTAGTTAAATGAGAGGCACAGGTGTTGAAAGCCTTCATTCGCCCATAGATTGAATGAATCTTCATGACAGCAGCAATGATATAGCCATAGGAGACTAAGACAACAAGGGCTGATGTTCCACCAACTGCAGACACGACCAGGAAGTTCACTATTTGGCTGAACAAAGTACTAGAACAAGACAAGGACATCAGAGGTGGCAAATCACAGAAAAAATGGTTAATGACCCTAGACCCACAGAAATGAAGCTGGAATATGGAGCTGGTTTGGACCAAGCCAGTGAGAAACCCTCCTGTGTATGCAGTGATGGCCATCCTCACACAGATGTTAGGTGACATTAGGGATGGATAGAGTAGAGGATTGGAGATAGCAGTATATCTGTCATATGCCATGGCGGCCAGGAGACAACACTCAGTACCTCCCATCCCAATAAAGAAGAAAAGCTGTGTGGCACAGCCTACAAAGGAGATGGTCTTCTGCTCTCTAAAGAAATCACAGAGCATCTTAGGGGCTATGGAGGAAGTGTATGAGACATCAACAAAGGACAGGTTACTAAGAAAGAAGTACATGGGGGAATGGAGATGTGAGTCCATCGTGATAAGGATAATGAGGCCCAGGTTTCCAGCCATTGTCACCAGGTAAATACCAAGAAACAACAGGAAAAGGACAATCTGAATCTGGGGGTGCTCTAAAAATCCCAAAAGAATGAAATTTGTCACCATGCTAATGTTTCTTCCCACAGCCATGTATCAGCTCTGTTGTCTTCAAAGTCCCAGATATAGAATCCTGGGGGCAACCAAAATCCAAGTGAAGAAGCTCTTCTGTTTTTTTCAAAGAATCAAATGTAGATGCCTACAACCAGAAGATATCCCTCAAAACAAACATTCTACGTCTGATGCAGAATTTTTCTCCACAGCATATGGAGGTCCACTTACCTGATGAACTTGTTAATATAAAAGTATATCAAGATGGTAGTCTTTGCACTATCTGAACCTTATTGTCAATAGCATCACTACCCCCATGTTAATGGAAGAAGTTACTTATTAGTGGCACTTGGGTTAACAATATCTCTCTTCTTTTGAATTGTTCCACATATTGCACTACACTATTCAATCAGTTAGATTTAGACATGTATTATGTGCTTTTTAAAGATAAGAAATATATCAAAACTCAAAATGCTTACAGAAGTAATTGTGTTTTTTAGTGTTCTTTTGGTTTTTATTGAAAATTCATGTAATATATTTTAGTTACAGTTTCCTTCCCATATCTCCTCCCAGATCCTCCATACCTCCCCACCCACCAAACTCCACACCTTCTGGCTTTCTTTCTTTAGAAAACAGTTAGGCAAAAGATAAATCATTAAAAGAACAATGAAAACCACAAAATACACAAACATAAAGACAAAAAAAAGTAAGATTTTTTTTAATGCTGAAACAAAGCAACATGAGAAAAAAAAATCTACAAAACACAATTAAGTTCATTTTGTGTTGACCATCTCCTGCTGGGCATGGGACCTACCCTTAAGTGTGATTTTATAAACCCAGGGGTTGGCCATTGGAGAAAACTAATGTTCCTGCAGCAGCAGCAGTCTTATTATTATGTTTATAACCAGGTTTTACAGAGTGGCCTTCTCTCTCTCTCTCTCCCTTTCTCCTTTCCTCTCTTCTCTCCCTCTCTCTTTTCTTTTTCTTGTTCCCTCCCCTCTATCTCAACAGCAGAAAGCATATGAAGGTAAAAGTTGAAAAAATACTAAATAAACCAGAGAGTGAAAAATGTTTAAGCATGTGGAATTTGAATGTTTTTTCTACACAAAGATTAACAGCAACTGACTATCTTGCATTGTGTGTTTGTTAGAGCTAGATGCTGATGATGTGGATATTAATAACACATTAAGTGCAGAAAATTCAACAAAATGCATAGTACAAACAGAAAATCAGACATAATACAGCATAACAATAGCTATTAGATAAACCTTTATACATTGCCCTGGAGCCTGGGGATAGTAGGTAGTGTTTTTAGAGACAAAAAAAAAAATCTGAGAAGAATTGCAAAGATGAGTAAAGGATTCCCAGGACAGGAAGACACTGTGTGAGAGGCTTGGGGCAGGGCGGGGAGGGGGGGTAGCTTTGAGATGTTCACTTGAAGCAGGAAGAGAGCATCTGCAGCAGTACAGGGGAACAAGCTTGGTATTTAAGGTGCATAAAAAAGATCAGAGCAGAGGGAAAGGGGAGAAGACACAGAAGGTAAGTTCTGAAAGCCAGACGTGGGGAGACATTGTGAACAATCATGGAAGGCTGAAGTGGAAGACACATGTTTGTTTCAAGCACACAAAGTCATAAATATGCAAGTATACATACATATGTAATCACACAAACTGCATGCCATGGTACATTCATATTTAATTTCAGCTTCTCTCCACTTCCACACTTCTTATCCGTTTATGCAGCTCCATTTTTACATAGAAGCAATCACCTTACAATGTTACATAGATTCCATGTGTTGCTTGAACTTTTGACCTTCACTAGAACAGAAATGTAACAAAGACAGTTATTTTTAGAACTATTTTCTTTTTTATTAACTAAATACCCAAAGCACCTAAACGTACACCTAGCACAGAGCATCGTCTACTAAATATTTAGTGGGTACATATTATGTTAAAGGGGTTGGCCTTTTCTCTGTGGTCAAGAGAGAAAACATTCTGTCTCCTTATGTAAATAGGTAACTATCTGCAAATGCAAAACTAAACACTTGTGACCTCAGTATAACTCAGAGCAAAACTGACTTACAGATGCAGTAAGAAAGATGACTGGAAGTCAAAGGGAACAGAGAAAGACAACAAGAAAGTTGTTTTAAAATTTGTAACTAAAGGTGACAACAGTCTGCTCAAGACAGGCAGATTTACAAGCTAACGTTCCTTTAAGTCTTTCCCTATAGCAAAGGGAAATTACACGGGGCTAAGCCTGACTAAGGCTTGACTATTTTTACTGAGCAACATTTTCTTTGATCATCAAAGATTTATTTTGTCCAGATACATATGGATATTTCAGTCCTGAGACCATGGTTTCTAGACTTGCGTTTTTAGAATATAGTAAGAGCTAACCACTAATTTATATAATTTCTATGTAGGCAGCTTGGTTATTTTCACCTACGTTATCTGCAGGTAATGAATGATTAGGAGCATATATGAGGTCCACTTCATTCCTTTATAATACTGCTTTCTATCTGTGTCATGGCTGGAGTACTACCCTTAATTATTAGTTTGTTTTCTTGGTGGTGGTGGTGTTTGTCCCCAGTGGCTTTGAACTTATTTAGCAGCATCTCTAGACCTATTATCTTATTTGTGGTTACTCAAAGCAGGGCTTGAAAACCAAAAAGCAGAACCGTTCTCTAATCCTTGCCTCTCTACTCATCAGCTTTGTCACACTGGACAAGCCAATGGTGCTGAGAACTGACTTTGGAGCCTGTTGCATACTAGGTGGGCTTTCTGTTAGGGAGCTCTGTCCTCAAATCCTGGCACATCACACATAAATCTCTTCCTATTATTTCCCTTAACCTTATAATACAGCAGCAATAGAAAATAATTTTGTTATTTTGCCAATGATCAGTCCTATCAGGATTCTGAACAAGATAGTTCCATTTCTACATGGTCTGCTTTTCATCTGCAGCCTGAACACAAGTCTATCTATCTCTCTTCTCTCTTCTTTCTCTCTCTCTCTCTCTCTCTCTCTCTCTCTCTCTCTCTCTCTCTCTCTCTGTTTCTGTCTGTCTGTCTGTCTGTGTTTGTGTGCACTTGAGCCACACAGCAATGGTTACACTGACAAATTCTTTCTTGTTATCATCAATTTTTATAGCATCATATCGGTTCATTTCCCAACACTTAGCATGATTTGCATTTTTGTTGAATTCCTTCTCCGTAGCTATAAGCTAAAGTATAGCATTATAAGCCAAGTTCTTTGCACCTAGTAGCATTTATTTATAATCTTTAAATCTATTTTGCTGACAAGAAGTATATTAAAATTATGGAAGAACAAGAAATTATTAAACTGTTGGGGCAACTTTCAAGCTCTTAATTCTTTGACTCCAAAGTTTGTTGTCTTTCTTGATGCCTAAACCCATCTGGATGTGGATGTGAGCAACTGATGCTATTCTATCATTTATATAACTGCATGAGGTGTGAACTTTTACCCAACACATGGAACTGGACAGGACCAAAATCTAAAAATGATTATAAAGAGTTTTTCCTTCCTCAGTCTTGGCAGCATGATTAACTTTTAATAATAAAGTTAATGTGTCAAGATAAAAGGGAATAGATCTGTGATATGGTCATTCCCAAATAAATAATTTCTCAGAGATGCACATAGTATGCACTGTAGTTTAGTGACTTCTGCAGGATGTGTGAATAAAACAGAAAAAACAACACGACGAAAAGTGTTTACATGTCTCACTTTCCCTCCATCATTTATCTGAGTGCTTGGGTTTTATAGATGCCCAGAGAATATTTTGTTCACTGGCAGACTAAGGGTCACCACACAGACCCTAAAAACTTGTTCTATTCCCAAGACCATGGGACTGGCCCTATTTTAAATACTCCCGGATACTAAAAAAAATTACTGAAAATATATTTAAACTAATATAATATCACAACTGGAAAATCAGCTATCTTAGACTTTTCCCGCTATGATTAGAAAACTAAAATCAAAAAAGAAAGGGAGAATGTCAATATAGTTGGTTAGTACTGAAGGCAAAATTAGAATCTGTATCTCATGCTTTGGAAATAGCCCTTTATCCTCCACTGTTTTTCTAAAGCCTGGTGTTTCAATGGGAAACACAAAGACCTTTTACCTTGCAGACACACTCATGCTTGCACATCCCTGAGAGTCTATGGCAATACAAAAAGTAATGCCTTTTAAATTCTGCTATTACTATTTCACCTAAATTTTAATGTGTGACCTTTACAAAGCATTTTTCCTTCTCTGAATCCTAACATCTTCCTTTTCTGAAGGTACAAAGAAAATTATTAACATAGATCACCAGTATTGGCTTAGTTCATTTCTCATCCCATTTGCAATTGTAAGTAATAGAAACCTTTCAAAGAAATACTCCATTTTCTAACTTCTAAAACCTCAAATAGGCAGAATACAGCTCCCCTCTTTAAATTCAGAGCAATAAGACCAAAGTTCCAAGCATCTTTCCTGCTCCACCTTCTCCTCTTAGTCACTGGTTTTGTCATGTAAGTTTCCCCAGGTAACCAGTCCAAGGAAGCAGGAAAGGCAACTCACCTGGAACATCACCATCAGCTCTGTGCTTCAGTTAGCTGGCTATAGCCAGACACTTAGAAGAGAGAACAAATCCCTTCCCTGTCAGAACCTGGAAGACATATTGGAGGAGATGAGTAAGGGTTGGGTATAGCCATGTTAAACTGACTGCCAAGAGAAGGGCGTGGGGTGGGGGGATTTAAAGAAAATCAGGTTTTCTCCAGGTGCCCCTAAGTCTCTCTAGATGGTGATATGTCCCCAAGAGTCCTAATGGGTAGTGTGACTGATTATCTGAACTCAGGAGTAAAAAGGCTGCCAGATTTGAATACAGTTGCTATCAGCAACTCTCGTTACCTTCTTTGTATTCCCAGTCCCTCATCTGGCTTCAGTAAGACTCACTGGAGTCAGCAAACACAATTCTACTTTGCTCTACAATGGGCAAAAGCACCTTATAGTAAGAGTTACCTTTGTAGACTGTGGGTGTTTTCCATGACTTACCTAAATCATGCAAAGTTAGAATGAGGAGTAAATTAGTGCAAACCTCAGAAAAAAATGGAGAGAGACAGGAAAAAAAGGAAGAAGAAAGAGATAAAGAGAGGGAGAGAGATTCATTTTAAGAAAACAATACTACAGTCCTAAAGTAGAGTGGCTATCCCAGAAAGGAATTAGTGTCCAAAGAGAGAATGACCAAAGCGGGAGGGTAGCATTCAAGAATCTGAATGAATTGACTTTGTGATTTCTATTTAAATGCTGGGATTTTGGTTGGGCAAAATAAAGAGGAAAAGACACAGACAGCTGCTAATGCTTTTCATTGCATGGACAGCACACAGCGCCTCTGGCACAGTTTACTTCATAATATCCTCAGAGAACCCTTGCAAAAAGCCATCTACATCAGATTTTCACATGAGAAAATGGAAAATTTGGAGAAGTAGCCTGCTTAAGGTCACACAAACATCTCTTGGCAAAGTAGAAACTTGAACAAAATCCTTCTAGTATCAAAAGGCCCCGCTTGGTCCTCTGCAACACACTGCCCCATAAAAGAGATAGATGGAAACAAACAAACAAACAAAAAAAATAGCTTTCAAAAATTCCACAGTGGAGTTTAAAAAAAAAGTTTGGGGTTTTGACTAGAGCAGGATTTCCCTCCTATGAGTATTTTGTTTTTGACCTCTCAAACATGTAGCTTGAAAAGAGCATTTGTATACCATAGGGAGAAGCAAGCCAGGATACAAGGAAGTGGGCACTGGGTACACCCACAGAGCCCTTCGGCCACTTTCATGGATTTGTGCCTCATCCTGTGTATTGGCAGAACTTCGACTTCCATGAAGATGAGAAAAACCTGTCTCTATTTCTCTTCCCACAGCCTGAGCAATTTCCCTTAGCTTGGGTCGGTATCTTGTACCATAAAGCCAAACAAATTATATACCCTCCCCAAATTCCCAGCTCTTGGCCCTATGCCTACACTTTTGGGGACTCTCTCAAGCTTGACATGAAAGAATGGATCATTATGGTTAAAGGGATAGTTTCTATGTAATTAAATCTTTTCAAGAAAAAGAAAGCCACAACAAAACCGGAACAAAATTCGGGCTTCTTTTTCTTATTACAGAGTGGAATTTGTATGGGTGGGGTAGTGTTTACAATTTCTGTCTTCCTTCCCCCCTTTAGAAAAACATTCTCCCCCTCTCCCTCTCCCTTTTCTCTCCCCCACCATCCTTTTTCTTCTTATTTGAACCATTCTCAACCAGGGAGGTCTCTTTTCATGCAATTTATCTTCAGGCAGTTGTTTGAGGGGGTAAGAAATTTTTAATTTTATTGTTCACAACTTGCCACAGATTAATAAATGGTCTTTTTTTTCTCCTTATTTTCTCTCTCTAAGCCTTCTTGTTCTTTACTGAAAAAATGTTCCTTAGTCTGTTGCTTGTATATAGATGCCTGTAGAGCATCTATATACATGTGGTAGACATGCATACATCTAGGTTAAAAAAAATCCTTTTAAAAAAGGAAATGGAAAAGTAAGTGCAGGTGGTAGCATGTGTAGATTGGCAAAACCAGAACAAGCTTGGAGAAAAGGATAGGGCCATGTAGAGGAAATCTTAGGCATGGGTCAGCCCATGGTGCTCAATAGGTCATACCTTGTCACTAGGAGGGCCAGAAATTCCTGTGACACTGATATGGAAGAATATGGCTGGCTAAGAACAGACATCAGCAAAAACAAAACACAGAATCAGACAAGGACCTAGAGAAGTCATATAGAAGAGATCTCTGTAGGCTGTTACACTTTTCCTCAGAACCTTCCCTATCTCAGATCATTGAAAATAATGTAAAAATTTATCTATATATTTTACTGGATCACAGGGGAAAAAGTTCCATAAAATTATCTCTGTCCTAGTACAGTGCTGTAGGTAGTCATGGAAAAAACAAGCAGAGTTGCAAGTCACATCTGCCAAGCATCTGTACTACCACACACACTGTTCCTATTATCTGTTTTCCAACAAGATTTTGTTCCTTTGATTCTTCTCAAAAGTGAAAGTGAAGAGCATCTTCTGGAAATCCACAAAGCTGTGAGACACCACCCCCCCCCCCCGACAGGCCATCCTCAACTTATAATTTTTTGTGTGTAGAATAATACATATGAGTGTATATTGTGTGTATGGGTACATGGATGTGTGTGTGTGCACGCCTGTGTGTGTGTGTGTGTGTGTGTGTGTGTGAGAAAGAGAGAGAGAGAGAGAGAGTTGAAGAGTCTTCCACTATTACCCTACATATCTTATCAGTTGACACAGGGTCACTTACTGAACCCAGAGCTCACTCATTTGATAGATTGATTAGCCCACAAGCTCTAATAATTTTCCTGTCCTCCATGACCACACACTGGGTGCTGGGGAATCTGAACTAAGTCTTCATGTTTCTTCAATGGGTACTTTACCAATTAAGCCATCCCTTAGCCTGCTTAACTTTTCTTTAAGGAGTCATTTGGAGATTGAAAGCACATCAAGCATGTGGCTATTGGGGTTCGATCATTACACAATTGACGTTGCCACACCGGGTAATCCCCTAAAGTAGAGCTGAACATGATGTGTCTCTGGAAAAGTACAACCACTTCTATTTTCTTGATTTTAACAGTGACATTTTACTGGTGGAATGGCTTTTAAGAAGAGGTAGGCATGATTGAAGGCAGGCCTTAATGGATGTCCCTGGAGAGGTCTGCCCAGCTGGATCCCAGATGGTAGGAAAGGCCTTGTCTACAGAAAGCCACAAAGATCGGGGCAAATGGAAGACACTCAGGTTGACATGAAGATAGACGTTTGGGGAAGGCTAGCAGGAAAAAGGAGAGATGACACGAGTATGTTTCAAGCATCTGCTTATTTTGCAGTCATTTATTAGCACTGAAATTACAAAGTGAGTTGCAGTCTCTGTGTGTGTGTGTGTGTGTGTATGTGTGTGTGTGTGTGTGTGTGTGTGTGTGTGTGTGGTGCCTGTGTGTGATATGTATATAAGAGTGTGTGTACAAAGGCCATATATTCAGGTGTCCTGCTCTATAATTCTCCAAATAATTCCCTTGAGCCAGAGTTTCTCACTGAACTGGAGTGAGGCAAATAGATAGAAAGACTTAATTAGTGCCCTTCCTGTCCCTTCCCTCCATAGCACTAGGGTTAAGGGTGCAAGCATGTGACCATATTCAGCTTTTCTTCACATGGGATGCTGGGAACAGCACTCAGGTCTTCATGCCTCTGCAGCAAGTGTTTATTCTCACTAGACAAAATCACCAGCTCCAAACAATTAACCATGAAATTCTTTCTGCCAAATAAAACAGAGAGAAAGAGGGGGAAACAGAGCAGCAGGCACTGAAGCCAAGTTTCTTTCTGTGCACTACACTTTGTCATCTGAAGGCATCATTCTCAAATGAAAAATCAGTGTGTTTGGATTTTAGCTTAGAAGCAATAACATGACTAAGTGGGGCCAAGAGTGACTTTCTGTCTTCAAGACTAAATTGCAAACTCTGGCATGCAGGGTACATCTGTAAGCTGACTTTTCCTCTCTAAAACTGTTTTATTATGTTGCACACCCTTAGCCTTCTTAAATTCCACTCTGAATATATCACACTGCGGTAGGACAGAAACTAGAAACACAAACTTGATGTTTCCAAGCTGACATCTCTCAGAATTTCCTGGTTGTTCACTCAGTGCCTTGATCTCTGTAGCTACCAACTTAAAATTGCCCCATTTCAGGTGAAGGATGTGCCAGTGAGGAGCACCCCAGACATCATCATAGATGGAAACCACTTGCTAAGACCTCAAACTCCAATATGCCTCTCTGCCGGGATGTTCTATTTCTATCATGTATATCTCACCAAGTCTCCCCCTTTTTTTTTTCTTTCATAACTTCTTGTGCCTTGACTCTTCCAGTGTCCCAAACTCATTATCTCTGATGTAAGTAAGAGCTTCCTGCCAGGAGACTTCACACTATTTTTTCATTTTCCCAGGAACTTCCTTAAACTTTGTCAGGATGCTTTTTTGGTGGGCATAACAGGTTACATACTTTCTCAACTCATGTTGACATTCAGTCAACCCTTTGACAGTGTCATACATGAATATAGTGCATTCTGATTACTGTCTCCTCTAGCTGCTTTTCTTATTCTTCCACCTCAAGAACCTCACTTGTTCCTTCCAGTCCTTTCCCCAGATGCATGACTTTCTGTTTTGTTGTGTGAGCCATTTAGTTAATTGTCACCCTGTCTGCGTGAAAATTGAACTGGGATTATTGGAGCTTGATAGCATCATCAGTGGGTACACAACTGAATCCAATAACTGTTTCCCTGACTCTATCTATCTATGTAAAAATAATTCCTCTATCCATGCGTGACTGTTGGCTGACCTGTTCTTCTGCAGGCCCAGTGCAGGCATCTGCAGTTACTGAAAGTCGAGATTTCAGCAACTGTGTATTGCCCACAGGACGAGGTTTCCCAGCCCTTCTCTTTACCTTCTGGCTCTTACATTCCTTCTCTCCTCTCTCTGTAATGTTCCCTGAGCCTTAGAGGAGATAGTATAAATAAGCTCAGCAGGCACTTATTCTCAGAATCTTGTGCAGCCATGTACCTAAGCTTTTCCTGCAGTTCAGTTAAAAAAAAAAGTTTGGTGCTATGTTAATTGAAATAAACATTTGAATTAAATTCTATCCTAGTAGTTAACTCATTTGCTGACTAGAAGATTTGGGATGGAAATGTTGGTATTTAATGTGCGGAGTTTTTATACTTCCTACATGTTAATTCTATGTTAGACTTATAATTAACAATGATTTCCCCCATGCTGTAGGTTTTATCTTCACTTTGCTGATGATTTCTTTTTCTGAAGCAGATGTTTTTAATTTCATGTAATTCCCATTTATTAAGTTTTGAAGTTATTTCCTGTGCAAATGGAGTCATTTCCAGAAAATTCTTGCCTTTTCCTACTTTTGAAATGCTTCCCAGTAGTAGTTTCAAAGTTTCATGTCTTTGATCACATTTTATGTTGATTTTTATTCTTCAAAGAAACTTTTTTTAAAAAATACAATAACTTTAGTTAAAATGGCAGCTGTAAACTTTGGAGGGGGTTGTTTTTGTGAAGAATAGTCACAAAATCTGCAATAAGGGATATTCATTTTTCATAATTTCATAATGAATTAGCATACTTTAGCAGCTGAAAACAACAGAAGTGCACTAATCAGTTCTAGGGATCATAAGCCCCGCCCAGCACAGCTGTTCTTCCTCAACAGGGTATCAGAGGATATTAAGGTGCTGTAATACCAACTGCAAGAACAAAGCTGCCTCCTTTGGCATCTTCTGAGGCAGGAAACGGGGCCATTTTGATTTCATTTTGCAGAACTGGGTAAATCAGAGAGTGAAGCCATTTGAACAATGACTGTCGCTTAAATCAAGGAGAAATTTTTATAACCAGAGTGTTGATACTTATTTAAAGGTATATGAGAATAAGAGATCATTAACCCACAGGACACCAAGAAGAGAGGTTAATATATTCATAGTGTCTCAGAAATGTATGTCAAGACATTTGGAGAGGTAATATCATTTGAACTGACAACTAGTTAGAAAAAAAAATAGTATGCTGCTTGCATGAATGTGATAAGAATGTTGCTATTCCCTCCCTGTGGGTGACACAGTGGATAATACTGGTGCACATGCATGTCTGGCTCCCTATCGGCAGCTCATTTGCTAGGCCACGGTCACCAAGTACAAGCTGAACCTTTGCTGTCTCACCTGTACATGTCATGAAGATGCTATGTGGATATAAACTCCAAAGTTGAAAATACATAAAATTCAGCATAGTATAATGTAAAACATTAGACTTAGGCCAGGCAGTAGTATACTACTTTAATCCCAGCACTTTGGAGACAAAGCAAGGTGAATCTCTGAGTTTGAGGCTAGCCTGATCTACAGGGAAAGTTCCAGGATGGCCAGAGCAATACAGAGAAGCCCTGTCTCAAAAATGCAACAAGATAAAGCAAACCATTAAACTTGGAACTAAGTACTTTCTACACACACACACACACCATCACCAATGCCTTTGTCTGTGCTGTTTGTGAGTGCGGAGTCTCAAGATAAGACCTCTCTCTATTGGCTAATAAAAGCCTAACAGGTTTCAGATAATTTTTAAATTAGTTTTTTAGAATATCATATATGCAATCAATCTATTTTCATCATATCCCCCTCCCCTTTTCCCTCTCCAGATTCTGTACACTTCCCATGTCTCTCTCCCAACCTCATGTCCTCTTTTTTTCATGTAACCCACTGAATCCAACTATGCTGCCCATAAAGGCATGAATATTGGGCCGTCCACTAGAACTTAGTCAACCTATCAGGGACCACAGGCCAGAAGGAAACTGTGTCTCCTTTCTCTGACAGCCATCAGCTGTCAAAAGCTCCTCAGCTAGGAGTGGAGCTCCTGTGCTCCATGCTGACATGTTTACCAGCTTGATCTTGTTCTAATCATGTGCAGGTTTCCAGAGTCATGTGAGTTCCTGCATGCAACAGTTCTGTCATGTCGTGAAGATACTGTTTCCTCTCCAGTCTTTGGCTCTTACAGTCTCCCTAGATGGTTTCTGAGTCTTGGGGAAGATGATGCAACATAGATGTCAAGTTTATGACGGAACACTCCACAGACAATGTTCTTTGGCTAATTGTAACATTCTGTAATATCCACCATCCACTGCACAAAGATGCTTCTCTGATGCTGGTTGAGAGAATTTTATATTTTGATAGCTCACTATGTTGAATGATGAAGTTGTATGGAAAACTTTGCTCCATTTTACATAGTGCTTCTTGTTCACTGGTTAGTTGTATCTTCCTCAGAACCATGCATATATTCTAGATAGTTCAAAAGTAACCCAAATTAGTACAGGTCAAGCTATGTTTTAAACTCAGAAAAAGCAATGACTATTCCTAGGGAACTTAAGTTACCTTCATCATATATACCTATGTGTGCTCCCTTCTGCCTTCCTCATTTTGCTCAATTCTATGGTAGAACATGATTTTTCAATGACTGATATATACAAATTGTGCTTTAGCACAATAGGTGGAAGTGTTTGTAACAACAAACCCCATAATCTTAGATGGTCACAGCTTTTCTGAGGCTTCAGGTATGAGACTTCAGAGCCTCACAGGTCACATGGAACATGTGGCTTATATACTTCTCTGAATGGTTGATTCAAATGTGTCTTCTGATGATGAAGGGAAGTTTCTTTTTTATTTAATTGTTTAAGGGTTAGTATTTTACTTGATCTTCAAATATTGCTTCAATCTATTGTTTACATGAATTATTTCTTTTTCTTCCTTCCCTCATTTCTATAACTCTAAGGATGTTCACCTCAGGATGATACCTGCCCACGCTGGACATCTTTGATCTGATCCAGGTTCAATCTTTCCTTTCCCCTTCCCTTTCTCTTCCCTTCTTTCTCCCCCCATTTTCCCTTCTTCCTCTCCTTCCTTCTTTTCTCCTTGTTTTTTATTTCTCCTTTTTGCTTCCTCCCTCTTTTCTTCTTCCTTCCCTTTCTTTATTTCCTTTTCTTTTTTTCCCAAATACTGTCCAATGAGACTCTACTGAAGAAAACTGATATTTCCTTTGCAAGTAGGCACCAATTGAAGATAGCTTCTGGGTTAGGAATGACAGGTTTCTACCTCCCCTTCTTGGGCCAAGACTCCATTTAACATAAACCTTTGCAGGCTCTGTGCATGCTGCCAATCTCTGTAATGTCATTTGTACATCATTTCTCTTATATTTGGAAGACATTGTTAGAGATGGTGAGATTTTTAGGGGATATTCACTCTGTGTTTTATTGAATATTTTCAATTGCCTTGTTCTCTTTAATGATAAATCCAGTATCTGAAAATTTCTATTAACAAAATTTCTTGAATTTTATAAAATAGTACTGTATTTATATAATTTTCACTCACCTCTCCTTTTATTTGCTCCCATGTCCTCAACTCCCTCTCAAATTCATGACTTCTTTAATTATCACTACTAATATAATACATATGTATATGTATCCTGATAAATCCATTCAGTATTGCTCATATGAATATGCATTTAGGAATGATCCTTAGGATTTAATAATCTATAGGGGAGCTTGTCTTTAGAGAAGACTGGTTCATCCTCTCTTGGCAGCCATTAATTGTATGTAGTTTTTTATCTAGGAGTGGGTCCTTGCAAGATTCCTCCATCCATGTTGGCATGTCAACTGATATTTGTCATTGTTAATGTCCTAGTTAGAAAACCATATTTTAGAGATTTCATGGGCAAAACTCTTTGCATGTGTGTATGCGCACATGTGTACATTCTTGCAATGGACTCTGTTTGCTAAGCAAAGAAGTTTATTTGGCAAGGGGTGAGAGCTACACTTATCTGTAGAAATAAGGATAAGTGTTCAGAGTTCAGTTAGAAACTAAGCTACAAAGGTTTGAGGAAGTGGCAGAAGTAGGCTCTTCTTTATAGTCAATGACCCTACCAGCCATGAGCAATTGTCTGGATTTACAGTGCCGTGCATGCATTCCTTCCTATTGACTGGGTCTTAAGTTTAGTTAGATGGCTGTCAGTTACCCCCAAGATATAAGTGCCACTACTGAACCTAGTGGGGATAACTGACTATACCAGTCAATGTTTTAGATTGTAGGCTTTACAACTCGGTAGGGTAGTGTTTGTTTTTCTCCCTTGTCAACCTGCATAACGTCTTCAGATATTATGAGAGCTAGTCATGGGGCAGAGACTTCTAGGTCAAGTCCAGTTCAATTCCTCCAAGTCTTGTGTCTGAAGTGTGTGTTGTCTTCAGCAGTAGAAACTTACCTTAAATTCTGGGAGAAAAACAAAGAAAACAGAAATAGATTATGCTGTTTGGGGAGTCTAATGGACTAACCTGATCAACAGGCTTTATTAGCTAGTCCATGGCTCTTGTATTAGCATTATAACTCCAAGTGATGTAACTTGATTTAAAACACATGTGCGTTTTAAATCAATATAAAATAATGTTAACATACAGCGTGTGTCAACACCCTTCATATTATTTATCTCTCCTTCCTCTTTCTCCCTCTATTAGTCTTTCTTTCTGGAGATCTGTAGTTAAGATCTGCAGTTCCTGGTCACAAGTGTTCAGATCCACATGTTGTATTTCTTTTTCCTATGAGCCATTATTTTTCTTGAACATAATCTGTAGAATGCCTAAGATTTTCAGGAAGGTGACCTTTCAGACCCACAGAGTCATATTCTGACTTGGTGTTAAACCCTTCTCCACCCAGACAGTCTACAGAGTGTATTCATCTTGGTAATCTACAGCTTTATCAGGACTCCCTCACCTCCACCCTATAAAACCCAGTTTGGAACTTGTTTACTCCCCTGGTTGTCCAGTTTTGATTTATCTGGGTCTAGCTTATACCACAATTTCACAAAGTGGAAGGACATATAACACATATAAGATGACTTTATTTTAATTCCAGTACTTTAGTTATTCTAGATATGAGGGCCATACATACATATATGAATATACATACTACCAGGTGCAGAAATCTATAGTAAACCTCATTTTTCTCTTAATTATATTTCAATCTTTATCTTAAAATTTAAAATTATTAACTACTATTATTACTCGAGTGAGTGTGTGTGTGTGTGTGTTATGCATTGATGAGTGAAGGTACTTGCAGAATCCAGAATAAAGCAAGTGATCCTCTGAAACTAGAGTTGCCGACAAATGTGGGAATTGAACTCAGGTCCTCTGCAAGAGGTGTGTATACTCTTAACCACTGAGCTATCTCTTTAGCTCATAAATGTTTGTCAGACCTCACATTTACTTCTTCTTGGCCTTTACACATTTTGAGATTTGCACAATCTAAATTTCTTTAGGAGATTATTTGAGATAGCTGCTTTTATTCTCAGCTTAGAAATCTGTTAAGAATCTTAAGAGATGGAGTTAGAGAGATGGCTCAGTGTTTAAAGCACTGGTTGCTATTCCAGAGGAAACAAATTCAGTTCTCAGCACCCTTGTAAGGCTGCTCACAACCACCTGCAACTCTAGCTTTAGAGGATCCAGCATCCTCTTCTGTTCTTTGTAGACACCTTCATAAGATGTCATCACATACACAAACACATAGATAAAAATTAAAGTATGTTTTTAAAGAAGAGCCTTAAGGGAGAATTTAACTGTGTTTTTGATTGTCTTGTATATAAAGGTTCTTGCCATCAGAATCTCTGTCAAATAAATTTCATGCACTGACAGATAATATGACTTTATAGCACAAGCCTCCACTAGGGAGTATGGTTTCAAAACCTCTAGTTAGTTTTTTTGTACCCAAATAAAAGCCCTGAGAGAATTACATTTTTTTTCTGTGAAATATCTTCTCTTAATTCTGTATCACATCGTGGTATAATCCCATTAAACTCTCTTAGATATGTGAATGGGTCTCCAATCAGGCTCTCAGGTAGCCCCATTTTCTTGAATTCCTTATGTTCTGTCAGAACTTAATATTTTTAGAGTTAAATAGATTCCTCCCATGTGTGAAAGCTATTTTCAGAGCTATGTATGTTCTTGGGATTGTTGTTTTTACTTTATGTAAATGTATATGCTGGAAATATCCATTTTTGTTTGCTCAGAAATATATTTTAAGATACTTTCTAAAGATTACCCCACCCAGTACCAGTTGTTGCTTTATAGAATTTATAGTATATAAATTTTGCCTGGGGAAGATGAACAAATATTTTTTTACCCCAGGTAGAACATGTTGAAAGATGTACCAAAGTGCTAATCCCACCCAAATCTAACTTGGTGAATCAATGACTTTAAAAGGTTGCTTGAAGAATCATGGGTAAGGATTATTTACAAGTCTATGGGCAGCTACAACACTGAAGAAAATGTGGCTTTTGAGCAATGTTTTCTAGGTAATGCTTGTTTTTCATTTGTTTTTCTCTAGTTCCTGATATTCATAGATGCAGGGGTCCAGCCTTGGTTCAGGTTCAGGTCCTGAGATGAGGAAGGGACAATGATGCAAGAAAAGCTTCTGACCACCAAGTGGATCACATTCCAATAGCCCAAATAGCTCAGACCATCTTTATTTATACTTTAACAGAAGTTTTGGTTGTTGTTGCTGTAGATATTTGTTTGTTTGTTTTTAACTAGGTTAAACAGCTCTTTTATTGGCTTCTATTTTTGACTTTAAAAAATACATCACAATTTAAGGAATATACTGTGATCATTATAAAAACCCCCATTGTTCCCCTTTATTCTTCCCCAAATACACGTTTCCATCCCAGCATAACCTTATTCTAGACATTCAGCTCAGCATTTTTAAACCTTAACAAAATATCTAGCCAGACACATCCTGCTCTCACAGCACTGTGGTCAGCTGGCAGCCACGTGTGGTTACAAAGTTTAAAAGTAACAGACAGCTTTAAGGACAGAAAACTCTTTCATTCTGTATGTTTTTAGACAATTCTACTTTTCATAAGAGAGTCCTATGTCTCAGTCTCTCACAGTAAAAGGCAGACTGACAAAGTGCTCTTTTCCATCTCACTACACCATATTTCTTTCACCAAATGAAGTTCCTATCTATGGTAAAAATGGATCTATCTAGCCCACATCATGCATTGCAGTTTTTTTCTCTTGGAGCACACCAGATTCTATCAATGATTCCATGCTTGGTGTCCAGGGGACCTTCTCATATTCCTGAGGCCTTTTCCCTATTCTGTGTATGCATGCCTCAGTCTTCTTTCCAGAACTGTGAGACATAGTTAATGTTCCAAATATTGTTCTCTCATATGTATCTAACTATCTCTATTGAGTCAGAAAAGTTCCCAGGATTGGGAGTTGTTGTTAGTAATTCCAGATAAGAGATTTAAGAAACATTAACCCCTTGCTGAATCTAAAGGGAAAATATTTGAAAAGTAACAAAATTTCCAGGGAAAATTACTGCTATTGCATTTTTTTTACTGCCAAAGTAAAACTAAATACTGCTCAAAGTGTCACCAATATAATGACAGTGAAAGGAGCCTGCAATCTGCAGAAATTTTATAAATTTCTATGCTGTCCTATGAACTACTGGTCTTTGCCTGTTTCAACAGATACTTTCCCATGAGAAAACCTTTTAGACAGGTAATCATATGCTGATCCAAGAAAGAGCTCCCAACATCTCCTCCCCCTTTTCAAATAATGAAGTGGATGCTACAAGTCACAGTATGCAGTGCAGTACTCAAATGATGATGATAACTGGAAAAAGAATAACAAGAATAAAAAATAAGCATACTGTAATATCCAGATTAATAGTGAAAAACCTAAAATATCTAGAAAAAAGAAAAAGACAGCAATGCCTCTGAAGAAGATATTTGTAAGTAAGCACTTGACATAGTAGAAATCTAGTTATATAAATTATAAATATTATATCTAAATCAGAACTATTTAAAATTTTCTTATTATGTACTTGAATCTCCTTCCAAGTAAAATCAGTGACATTATATGGCAAGTGAGTAACACAAATCTATTTATAAGCTGCATGTCAAGAGATCCTGAGTCTGATTTATATTTTGAATTTGACTGACCACGTATAATATAGCCTGTTCTCAAACATTAACCCTAATCCTTTATCAATATTTTCATATGTAACAAGAAACATTCAGGAGTAGGACCAGAAACAGACCAGTCATAAATTTTATCTTAGACTTCCCCAGGTGAACAAACAACACCTCTATTAAAAAAAATGTACAAGGAAACCAGCTTGTACACCTGTATCAGAACCAACAGACTCATGAATGATTTTATTTGTCCTGGGGAAAGCAATCAGAAACCTTTTGGGGAAGTCTCTCTTTAGAAGTAGCCAATTTAGTGGGGAATGTTTTATCAACACCCAAGACAAAAAAAAACATAGATTCCTTTTACTATCCTTATTTCCTGCATGGGAAATAGCTACTAGTGAACCATAAATGAGGGAAACACATCCAGGCTCAGGAGTTATATTAGCTGAGAAGCAGATAGGCAAGGCATGTGCACATCCTGTATAGATTAGGAGACCAGAAATCTTATGATGAACAAGAGAATCCCTATCTCCCCTCATCAGTCTAGAGTCATTAACCATCACTCCTACTCTTTAAAATCCCAAGCTGCAGGGTGAAACAGAGGTGGCTCTGACACATAAGTTCCAGTATTACATATTGGTAATAAAGATAGCAGCACCTGCATGGAATGCAGAGCAATCATAGCCAAAAGTAGAGATGAAGAAGTAACTTTATGGCCCAGATCAATCACAAGATGTATGTCTCAGGTTTGGAACTCAACATCCCAGGCCTCCTGTTGAAAAAGTAACAAGGGGTGTTGTAATCATCCATGACTACTTCCTGCTGATATTGGGACATTGCTGGGAACCCAAAATGCTAGAATATTGATCAATTCCAGGAAGAGCAGGCTCTTCCATTTAATGTCCAGGCTCTGCAAGATCACCTGGGGCTAGAAATGTACAGGCATCTGTTGGAGCAGTCTTTAATCTTTAATTAGAAATGTGCTGAAACAGGTATATATTAAGGACAAGAAATAAAGTTAAGGACTTTTGAAGAGAATTTTTTTCTTAGTTGTACATTTGAAACTTCCAAGTCCTGGTAGCTAGGGAGAGATGTTCCAAAATCAGAAAAAGAGAAAAAGAGGTCCCACCTGCTACTTCCAGAAACAGGCAGGATGGGAAACTAGTTGTTGATTGGCAATACTTATGTGGAGCCCTCTTTGACTTGTCAGAGGCAAATACAAGTTGATCTCCTGAAGCTTAGAAGAATGCCCCCCTTTTTAAAGGCAAAACTTTTAGATATGATAGCATTAGAATTATTTGTAGTCTGTACTGAAATTCACATTGTAGAAAAAGTAGTAGACTCATGCCTTTGAGTTATAGTAAAAGTTTGTGAACCTAAAATAGTTTTGGTTTAAAAAGTAATATTAGAAGATTGGGTCCATATAGATTAAGTAAATGTTTCAATACAATCAGAAGAATTTTAACTCTATATTTAGAAGACAACCAAAGGGAAATTTAAGATCTCGAGTTTCTGATTATAATAGCAGTCACTTTTATTAGAACTAAATTAGCAGATTATCAGAATTTTATTGATTATTGTTAGAACTCTAAACCTTTGAAGTTTTTTCATTCAAAAATTGTTTTTTATTTTATTTTACATACCAAACAGAAGTCCCTCTCCCTCTTTTCCTCCCACTTACCCCTAAGCTACCCCCTATCTACTCAGAGAGAGTAAGGCCTTCCTTGGAGAATCAACAAACTCTGGAATACCAGGTTAAGGCAGGACCAAGCCCCTCCCCCATGTATCAAGGCTGAGCAAGGTATTTCTTTTTAAGAAATAAGTTCCAAAAAAACCAGTTCATGTACTAGAAATAAATCCTGATCCTACTGCTAGAGGCCCCACAAACTGCAGAAGCCACACAAATATCATCCACATTTACAGGACCTAGTTCAGTCGCATGCAGGTTTCCCAGCTGTCAGCCTAGAGTCAGTAAGCTCCCAATAGCTTAAGCCAGCTGTCTCTGTGGGTTTCTCAATTATGATCTTGACCCCTTTGATTATATAGTCCCTGCTCCCTCTCTTTGACTTGACTGGAAGCTCAGTCCGGTGCTTAGCTGTTTATCTCTACATCTGCTTCCAACAGTTGATGAATGAAGGTTCTATAATGACAATTAGGGTAGAAATTTCCCTAGCACCAGGTTTTTCCCTAACCCCATAATGGCTCCCTCTATCAAGTTATCTTCTTCTTTGCTTCTCTCTGTCCCTCCCCCAAGTCAACCATTCCTTTCTCTCATGTTCTCTTCCCCTCACCATCCCCCATACTCCAATTTACTCAGGAGATCTATTGTAAATGGTTCTGGCCGGGACTTTCCAGGCCTGGATCAAAGGTTTAGCTCCATTCTCAGCCCTGCTTTGCCTCAAATAATCACACACAGGCTTATATTATTTTTGTGCTGATTGACCTAGGGCCCAGATATGTATATAACTTGCTAACTCCTTCATCTGAACTCAACCCATCTTGTTCAGCCACACAGCTTGGTACCATTTCTCTGAGCAGCATTTCAGCTTCTTTCTCTGTGTTTGCTGCTGTCTCCTCGTCTGTTTCTAGGACAGCTCTCTCTGACAGCTGTCTGGCATCTCTGTCTGCTTTGAGATGTTCCTGAGTTTTCTTAGCCTAGTAGTCCCACCCACACTTCCTGTTTGCCTTTGGCCAATCAGCATTTTATTAAACCCATAGGTGAGACAAATATTTACATTACCAGCATAATCCCACTACAGAGATTTTATCTATTTCTCCTTCCTAGGGGTTAGGGTTGTCTGTTTTAGGGTTTTCCTTGTTACCTAGTTTCTCTGAGGTTATGGATTACAGCCTGGTTATCCTTTGCTTTATGTCTAATATCCACTTATGAGTAAATGCACACTATGGTTGTTTTTCTGGGTCTGGATTACCTCACTCAGGATTTTTTTTTTCTAGTTTCATCCATTTGGCTGAAATTTTCAATATGTCATTTTGTTTTGTTTTGTTTGTCATTGTGTTTTGCTGAGTAATACTCCATCATGTAAATGCATCACATTTACTTCATCCAGTCATTGGCTGAGGGGCATCTAAGTTGTGTCCAAGTCTTGGTTATTATGAATAATGCTGCTATGAACATATTTGAGCAAATATTTTTGTGGTATGATTGTGCATCCTTTGAGTATTGCTGAATCATGAGGTAGATTGATTCCCATTTTCTGGGAAACCATCATAATTATTTTAAAAGTGACTGTAGAAGTTTACACTCCCACCAGCAGTAACAGAGTGGTCTCCTTACTCCACATCCCTTCCAACATAGGCTGCCATCAGTGTTTTTGGTCTTAGCCATTCTGACAGGTATCTCAGAGTCATTTTGATTTGCATTTTCCTAATGTCTAAGGGTGTTGAGCAATATTTTATAAACCTTTAAAGTTTTAATATAATATCAAAGTGATATATAAATATATATGAATGTATTAGACCTTAAAACATTTTTTAAATCTTTATAAATTTTATAGCTTATGGCTATATCTTTAGACCTTGTATAAGCTCTTCACCTTTTTAAAAATCCAGTTGTTTACCATAAGACATAGGTGGTTGATTACTGAAGCATTTATTATAAAGCAAGTTATTCAAAATAAAAGAATAGGAAAATTTACTTTGAAAACATGTTTGGTAAATTTATCTCTTTTGGAAATCTGGTAGCAAAGCAAACTATTTTTAGACCTACACTTTAAGAAAGTGAGGCCTGTGGCCTGATTTTCACATAAAAAGAGAACTGAGAAGGCAGCTGAAGCCTTGCAAAAGAACTGGATGTCTGATGCTCTTAAAGCTACAATCAGTCAATATCCTCAGAGATCTGATAACTGGAAATATAATCTAAATGGTCTGTGTATCAATAAAAATGACAGAGAACAGCTTGGGATCTGAAACACCTTGGACTGACACCTTGGATCCCACTCCCCTTGGAGGAACACCTGACTCAGTCTCAATGCTGGAGGGAGAAAACTGGATCTCCCAGGAGTGGAGGATGAACTGAGCAATATTGGGACTTTGAGACCTCCTGCCCATGCTGGGGAGGAGATGGGGATATGTGAAGAAGAGAGAGTGACCTGAGGGGGTGGGAGGGAGAAAGGACCTTGAATAAGGATATACACGGATAGAAAATGTGACTTTATTCATAATTTAAAAAAAAAGATGTAAAAAAAATGACAGAGATCCATTACCTAGACAGGTTAACTGAAGCTCTAGAGATATCTATGGTTTTGTTAGAGGAAGTAGCTGTAGGTCTTTGGTTGTCATACAGGATAACATTTAATCTTTAGCTGTCACACAGAGCAGCATAGGCCTTTGTCAGAACAAGGTCTGAGATTTCTTTTCTGTAGAGGAGCAACTTAGAAAATTTACCTCACTTGATCAGGCAAAGTAGGCCCCAAAATGGCCAATAGTTTGAGACCCAAAGTATCCACAGTTTAAGCAAAGCTCTGGCAACAAACAAAACAGTTTTACCAAGATGTCAGTGTTACCCATAATCCAGGTGGAGTTGCCATGTCCCATTTGTTATTTTTCTCTTTGAATACCTTAAGGGTTTCTGTTAAGAAGGGCAGTTCTCTCTTTTATTAGATGCTTAAGCATTTTAAATGTCATAGCTTGTAAATCTCTGAAGTATATATTTTAATAAAAACTTTTTTTTAGTTACTTGTTTTAGGATCAACTTTGAAAATTCATATAGAGGACTAAGTAAGGCTTATTTTTATAATTAACTACATAAGTATTTAGCAAGACTGTAAGTATAATTTTAAACATATTAAAGAATTTCATCCTTTATAAGGTGACTAACCATTAACTTGTATTTTTTTAATTATCTTTGATAGTTTACAATAAAATAATAGCTTTTATAAGACCAAGAATTTATGTTCCCTCTCTATTAGGATTAGCCTTTAAAAATAATTACTTTGAATTAAAGCTCTCTTGTATCAAAATATGACTTTTAATCATAGATACAGTCAATAGAGAGCCTGGCAACCTTACTGATCCTTTTATAATGCATCATGAATGAAAATGGGCTCAGCAAAGAAACCAAAATAGCCAACCCATGGGTGATAAGGGAAAAAATGCATCTCAAACTACCAAGGCTGTCTCTTGAGAAAGCCAAGAGAAATGACAAGGGAAAGATTTTTAGCCTTAAATGAGAACTGGGGAGTGCAGACAGCTCTTAGGAAGAAGTGAAGGAGTTCCAGGAAAGAGCTGAGAACAGTTATGAGGAGGCAGAGGATGTAAGTGTCTCTGGTAACAAGAATTTCAATCTGGGATGTTTCCAAATGAACTGAAAGGTTTGTCAAAGAGAATGTCCCAAATCACAGAGGAAAGTCACTCTTTCCATGTCCCATGTGATGAGAGCCCAGGAGGGTGAGAGGAAGCTTCCTAAGGTACCAGTATGGTATTTGAAGAGAGTAAACTTAGTTCAAGAAACCCCATTTTTATTCTAGTAACCATTTTGTACTAAAATAGAGTTCAGTTTCACATTCCTGGCAGATGCTTCCACAGTTCCAAGAAAGAAAGAATGAGCTAAGCCTACCTAAGGACACCTGGATGGTCCACCCTCAGGCAGTAAAAACCTGCCAGCCACATCACCCAGGTGGGGTCCAGGAATGTTAAGGTGTAAAAAATCCCTAAGCATGAGTTCATCAAGAGCACACCTACAGCCTTGACCCCAAGTAACCCTGCCTCTCATGGTTTTTGCCTATAAAAAGCTTGTGTAACTTGGGGTGCTCAGCTCTTCCCTGCACCGCACTCATGGGGTGTGAGTGTGGTGTGGAGAACAAGCTCCCTGCCTAGGTTTGTATTGCGCTGACAATAAACCTTCCAGTTGCATTTTGAACACCTCTGTCTCCAGTGGTCTCTCTGGATGGTTGAGATTCAGGCATTACAGCCTTCAGAGTAAAAGTAAACAAAGAGTAGGATGGGAGAGAAGAATGGTTAGAGCAGGAGGGGGCGGAAACAGCTAGAGAGATCAATAAGTATTATTGTCACAAGTGCTAGGATTAAAGTAAATATAGGGAATTGCCTTTTAGAAATTCTAATTTAGTGACAGGGGCATAGCATCATAGACACTGTCATCAAGGCCCTGTTGGTTTACTCCAGTCAAGTAGCCATTACAAGCCATTTTCCCACACCCATAAGTATTTCGTAAGTTAACTCTTCCTTTTATTTCCCCTATCAGTCACCCTGACACACAGCACAGCTGCAGCAAATCCCACTGCACCCTCATTTTTTGCTGTCCTGGAATTTCTTAGGCTGCCCTCAAATTCACAGAATCCACCAGTGGCTCCTTTTAATGTTTCTCGGGGGGTCATGTAAAGTGATTTATAGTCAAGTATTGCAGGGAGTGTCAATCAGAGTTATGGTACTTTGCTGCCCCTTTCTTAGATACTAAATGAGATAAAAACAGGGGGGGGGGTTCCCTCCATAAGAAACCAAAGACAAACTTTTTGAAAACTCTATGACTTGTCTAATAGAAACTTTTAAACCTTTAGTTTCAGCCATATGCTTAATAATATCTGTAATCTTTGAACTTCACTGTTCCATTTCTGGTGGAACAGGCACTTACTTCTCAAAAGTTCTTTGAATACCTGTCCTTTCCTAAAGCAGGGGCTTTCCTGGTGAGTCTGCAGCACTCTTAGACAGGATCCTATCCTCTTGAATCTCAACACATACCGCCTTCAGGTCCCTGTTTGTAGCAGCC
The DNA here is from genome assembly GCA_004025045.1 of Sigmodon hispidus. Lineage (NCBI taxonomy): Eukaryota > Metazoa > Chordata > Mammalia > Rodentia > Cricetidae > Sigmodon > Sigmodon hispidus. The sequence continues at coordinate 8,346 of PVIH01013612.1, read as the reverse complement.
TGTTCAGGATTCAGCCTCACCTCAGGTTCAGATCCTGAGAAGGGGAAGGGGTGTTGACGGAAAAAAACTTCTGACCATCAAATGGACTGCACTCAAGTGGCCCCAGATAGCTTGGATTGTCTTTATTTATACTTAAACAGAGGTTGGATGGTTTGTTTCTTTGTTTTTTAAACCAGTGTACATGAACAACTTTATTATTGGCTTCTGTTTTTGACTTTAAAAAAATACATCACAATTTAAGGAATACACTGTGATCATCAAGAAAACCCTCATTGTTCCCTTTTATGCTTCCCCAAATACACATTCCCACCCCCTGCATAACTTTATTCTAGACATAGAGCTCAGCATTTTTGCAGGATAAAAAACTAAATATCTAGCCAGATACATCCTGCTCTCACAGCACTGTGGTCAGCTGGCAGCCACATGTGGTTACAAAGTTTAAAAGTAACAGACATGGGCACAATGCTTTAAGGACAGCAATATGCAAGCTCAGACAACTCCTTCTTTCTATATGTTTTTAGACAATTCTCTTTTTCATAAGAGAGTCCTGTGTCTCAATCTCTCACAGTAAAAGGCAGACTGACAGAATGCTCTTCTCTGTCTCACTATACCATATGTCTTTCACCAATTGAAGTTCCTATCTATGGTAAAAATGGATCTATCCAGTCCACATCATGCAATGCAGTTTTTCCTCTTGGAGCACACCAGATTCTTTCAATGATTCCATGTTTGATGTCCATGGAACTTTCTCATATTCCTAAGGCCTTTTCCCTATTCTGTGTATGCATGCCTCAGTCTCCTTTACAGACCTGTGAGACATAGTTAATGTTCCAAATATTGTTCTCTCGTATGTATCTAGATATCTATATTGAGTCAGAAAAGTTCCCAGGATTGGGAGATGTTGTTAATAATTCCTGATAAGAGATTTAAGAAACATTAACCCTTGCTGAATTTAAAGGGAAAATATTTGAAAAGGCTCAGAATTTCCAGGGAAAATTACTGCTGTTGCATGTGTGACTGACAAAATAAAACTCAAAAGACATCCAAAGTGTCACCAATATAATGAGAGAGAAAAGAGCCTGCATTCTGCAGAAATTTTGTAAATTCCTGTGTTTCCTTGGACTCTGGTCCTTGCTAAGTGAAAGTCTGTTTCCTCTAGTATCTTTCCCTGGGGAAACCTGTTGGATAGATATCGATATGCTGATCCAAGACTAAGCTGCACAGTTCTCAACACATAGGGCCCTAGAAAAGTTCAGTGTTTCTTATTGCTCACATGAGCCAGGCAGTGAGATAGTGACTTCCCTCATATTGATTGATTAGGCAGCTGTTGTCTTTAGAACTTTGCATCATTTCCATAGCACTCAGATTGATCCCATTTATCCTCATGATTTGCCCTATAATATCCTATAAGAGATTCTATAATTTCCTGTTAATGTCTATCCCAGTTTAAGCAGTTGAGATGCAAATAGTCTCTGTTCATCATCGTTTCCTGTACCAGGCCTTCAGCATGCTGTATTAAGAATTCCTCTTTTCTTTTTTACATTATTTTCTATCATGTCTACCTCACTCTTTCCCTTTTAACTATCCAGTTCTTCCCATGTGCTGCATGTCTTTGGTTCTCAGAAGGATATATTTAACACAGATCTAAGTAGTATTCTCTTTCTCTTCTATCTCCCAGAAAGAACCAATGAAGCCAACATCTTCATCTCATCTCCTCTTTCTTCTTTCAGTTCAGAGGCTACTGTGGAGGGTAGCAGTTTCATGTCTTTTTCTCATTGCAATGCTTCCCTTACAAAAGCAAGTTCTTTATGAGTGCATAGTTCAGTTTTGGTTGTATGTATTATTTCTAAAAGCAAAGATCACATAATTGATATCACAGTCTACTTACAATTTCATCTCTACATGCTACTTTCAGGGACTGTTACATATCCTTTGGTTCAACAGTCATTTGAGAGCATCCACATATTTACTCTTTATACGCTCAAGGAGTCTTGCTCCATTCCATGTATAGGAAGAGAGTTAGTCTGGGATTTCCTCCAATGAACATTCCGCTTTTAGATAAATTGGCCTTAGTTACATGTCTTCTCATTCATAGCAGGGATGGTGCAGCATCTACTGCATCAAGGATGCAGGCCATTCTATGACACATTAGGAAGGATGACTACATTAGGATTGCTCCATGGCTGTTTCACCACCTTATCGCCCACAACAGAGATAGTGCAAGTGATCCTTCTGCACTATCCAGTGTTTGAGCACCAAAGAGTTATGTAAACATTTCCTGGGAGACATGAACAAATGTCCACTATTTGTTGTAGTAAGTTTCCTGAGAGATGGAAACATTTTTTTTTCTTGCAGGGTAGTTCATTTAATATAGGAACAACTCAAAATAGCTTTAGGAAGTACCTGAAACTGACTAGACTCATTAAGCTCCTCCCTTACTAAAAGTTTATAAGCAGTACAAATGACTAAAAGTCAGTCTCAGACCAGCCCAGGCTCCTGGAAGAGGCTCAGCAGAATTATGCCACCTGGAAAGGACACCTCCCAATTGTGGTGAGCTGTCTGCAATCTGTGCAGTGTGTTCTAGGTTCCCAGATTTTGTGATCCATGCTATCTGGGTTTGGGTGATACATCTTTCTTTATGTCATGTCTGCTTCTGCAAGTAACCCCTCCCCAATATTCTTGTAAATAACCCCAATAAAATTCATTGGTTCATCAAGCTGAGCTTTGTCATTAGTACTTAGTTCTGTTATCAGTTCTCTTTTAGAGGTGAGTAGACATTTGTTCAGGTTTCCCTAGTAATAATGTTATATATCATTCCAGATAGGATAGCAATGACAGAAACAAAAAAGATCCCACCTGTGTAGTATAGTATCATTTAAATCCTTTTCTTCATTCACTTGCAGGCTATCTATGCAACTTATAAAAATAAAACCTAGAAAACAAGTTCTAGAACAAAATCTCTATTACATATTTCCTTAGCAGGCAATTTAGGTCTAAGTTTAGAATGACACTTTCCCTACATTTTCATCTTCATCTGTTGGAACTTGCCTAAACACCTTGTTTTAGAGTTTCCATTGTAATAAAATACCATGACCCAAAGTAACTTGGGAAAGGAAAGGGTATTATAGAATATTATATTAAGATGTGTTATATTTGTTTATGCTATGAGATTTTTGTTTAATGATACAAAGATGTTTTGAATTATTTCATGTTGCATTTGTTTAACTCTATAAAGTTGTATTACTTTGACTGTATAAAACACTTGATTGCTCTAATAAATCCATAGCCAGGCAAGAGAAAGGATAGGTAGGGCTGGCATATAGAAAGAATAAATAGGAGGAGAAATCTGGGAAGAGAATATTAAGGCTTGAGAAAAGAAGGGACCAGCCACCCAGCAACACAGCCAGACATGGAATAAGAAGGAAAGAAAAGATACACAGAAACAGAGAAAGGTAAAAGCCCAGAAGCAAAAAGTAGATGGGAGAGTTTGTTAAGAAAAGCTGGCTAGACACAAGCCAAGCTGTGGGGTGTCTTCATTTCCTGTGTATTTATTTGGGAACTGCTAGTGAGTCCCCAAAAGAGTAAAGAGCAGCCAATACCAAAAGGGTCTATTTTAGATTACTTGTACTCCATTGTGAAGGGAAATCAGGAAAAGAACCTGGAATCAGGAACTGAATCAGAAGCCATGACAGAGACTTACTGTCTTCCTCCCTGTTAGTCAGTTTGCTTTTTCCATAGTACCTAGGTCCACCAGCCCAGAAGTTGCAATGCTTCCAGTGTTCAGTACTCTCCCACACAAACTTTAATTATGAGCTTGCCTACAGACACATTTTCTCAATTATAGTTCCTTTTCCAGGATCACACTAAGTTGTGTCAAGTTGAATAAAAAATCAACCAGGACACATCTCAAGAGTGTGACCAGATAATGCAGTCATTGTACAGCTTGAGATCTGGTAATTAAGAAGAACTATTGACTTTGTGTTTGGTCCTGTTTTCTTTGGGTCAGTATCTGATGTTCTGAAAAAAAAAAGATTAAGAGTTGAGAACTTAACAAAAGACTGTTACCACAAAAAAAGAAAAAAAAAAAGAAAGAAATGATGTATTAACTGCTCTGTGAGGCCATGCTGGTATAGGAGATGAACCAACTAGGACACAGGATTCTCATAGCCTGTCACAGCTCTGGACTTGGATGGAGTGACTTACTTGCAATCCCACAAAAGCATCAGGACATTTGAATCACATTAAACACCCCTTCAGAGTATAAGGATTTCCAGTCAATAAAGTCATTTGACAGACCCTTAACAATGGCAATGGAAAAAGCACCTCTTCTTATATCTCTTAAGAGCATCTTTGATGTCCTTGTTCCTGAGACTGTAAATCAGAGGATTCAACATAGGAATCACCACTGTATAGAAAATTGATGCCATCTTGTCATAACCCTGAGAACTAGCAGAGCTGGGGTGCATATAGACAAAGAGTCCTGATCCAAAAAAGAGAGTGACTGCTGTCAGGTGAGAGGCACAGGTATTGAAAGCCTTGGCCCTGCCATCTGCTGAGCTGATCTTCAGGATTGTGGCAACAATATAAGCATAGGATATCAAGATAACCAAGACAGATGCCACCCCAAAAATCACTGCTATTACAAACTTCAGAACTTGCAGTGGAAAGGTTTCAGAGCAGGAGAGGACTAATAACTGAGGCAGGTCACAAAAGAAGTGGTTAATAACATTTGGCCCACAGAAATGGAGCTGAAGTATAGCACACAGTTGTATCAATGAACCAAAGAGACCAGTGATATAGGCTCCAACAACCAACTGAATACAGAGGGAAGGGGACATGATGACTGTGTAGAGCAGAGGGTTACAAATGGCAGCATACCGGTCATAAGCCATGGCTGCCAAAAGACAGCACTCAGCCAGACCAAGGCTTGAGAAGAAAAAGTACTGCATGGTGCACCCCACAAAGGAGATGGATTTTGGCTTCTGGAAGAATCCTGAGAGCATTTTAGGGGCTGTAGAGGAAACGTACCAGAAATCTAAAAATGCCAAATTGCTGAGGAAGAAATACATAGGTGTGTGTAGGTAAAGGTCAATCCTAATCAGGATGATGAGGCCCAGGTTCCACAGCACTGTGGAGAGATAAATTCCCAGAAAGACAACAAAGAGGAAGAGCTTGAGCTTGGGAAAATCTGAGAATCCCACAAGAATGAACTTGGTGATGACTGTATTATTTCTTCCTCCTGTCATCGCCTCAGAGCGTCTTGAACCAGAAAGATAGGTTTAAACCTTAAACCTGCAGGTAGACAATTGCATTAAAAATGTTATTTAACATTATGGATCTTTCTAATTTTACATAAAGTATTGGATGAAAAATTATTTACAAAATATTTACCTAAACAAAATCAAAATTTAAGTGTTTTTCTAAAAATTGCTATAAAACCTTGTTACCACTTCACAGTTTGAACTACATTCTTGTGATTCTTCCTACACACGCAAACAATTGTTGCCAAATTCTTATGCAAATGTCGATCCTTATTTACATGAATATAAAGATTTCATGACAATGTTTCTTGTTATTTTTATCAACATTGCATATAATTAATTAGATTCAGTCTTTGAGAATCTTACAGGTAAAACCTATTTCTCTTTCATTGTTTTAAATTTATATCACTGCCCCCCTTCTTTCTCTACTAGAGTTGTCTATGAGGCTTTCCATCAGATAAATAGCTTTTTTTCACCATTTCCAGTTTTGACAATTGTTTTTCAAATTTATCATTCATTGCAAATATTATGTTCATTTTTAATATATTGTGTTAATTTTATTTTATCTACTCAACTCTATGTGTTAATTATGGTTCTTGCTTTGGTGTTACACTAAAAAAAACTATATAATTTGATAAGATTCTTCTGTATACTTTTTCAGTTTTTATATTTATGTTATTTTGAAAAAAAATTAATACATTGTATGAAGTATAAATCTGAGGTTATTTTTATTATTTTTCTAAATTTATTGACGTTCTTCCCACTACAATGACTTAAATGATTTACCTATTGATTTTTTAAAGATTTATTTATTTATTTTGTATATAATATACAGAAAAAGGTGCCAGATGTCATCATAGATGGTTGTGAGCCACCATCTGATTGCTGGGAACTGAACTCAGGACCTCTGGAAGAACAGTCAGTGTTCTTAACCTCTGAGCCATCTCTCCAGCCCCCAAATGTGTGCAGAAAAGTGTTAGGAATGGTGTGACAGGTTTTGTTTGTATGTGGATGCCGGGAATCAAACCCAGGTCCTTTGGAAAAACAGTGAGTGTCTTTAAACTCTGAGCTATCTCGCCAGCCCACACCTATTGATTAAAACCACACCTTTATAATAGAATCAATGACAGAATCCCAATTTTTAAAATTTTTAATCTTAGCTTGTGTGCCACCTGTTCAGTTCCATGGCATTTTATGATTACTTATGATCATATTTTATTAGTAAGACATAGAGAATTGTAATAACTGGCAAACATCCCTTCATTTTTCAGAGATTACTTTGATGGTTCTCATATTCATGCCTTTCAAATGTCTGTATAATGAATCCACTGAAGGAAACTAAATTAGGACTCACACTCCATTTCACTTTTCATTAGTTTAGGATTTCACTTTTCATTAGTTTAGGGTAGATGATGTATAGAAATTCAGTTAATAAGTAAAGGTTTAAGAGTCGATAATGCTACCTCTTAATAAACATTTATTACTGCTGCACCTGATGGGAAGACCTGATTCTTGACACTTGCTCTGGGGTTCAAGGTCTGTCTCTGTGTCACTCTGACACCTCTGGGACTTTGGTTTTTCTGTTTCAAAATGAAATCATTTTGAAATGCATCAAATGGATGTTTCCTGTATAAAAACAATAATTGTAATGGGAAATCATACAGAAAGAACTGTGGTCTGTCTACAACAATAGTAACATGATTTCAGAAGTCAAAGAGAATAAATTAACAATCCCACAAAAAGAAAATTATATTGACCAATGTCATTTGTCAGTGTACATAAGGTCACATCAAGGTCCAGCCTACCTTCTTCTATAAAATTGATTTATTGAGCTGCCTACCTTTAAAATACCTTCAGTAAAGACAGAAATAGTTCAAATGAATTATTAAAGAGTTTTTGCTTCAGGAAATTAGGTAACTCATAGGAAATACTAATTACTGTGGTGATTCTGTGATATGCTCTCTCAATTCACTATTCTCAGGAACATATGTCCTAGAGACCCTGACAGATGAATATTATGTTTAAATTATTAAGAAAGGCATTCAGTGAAGATTTTTATTTTCCATATGTTTAAGTGAATCTGTTTAATGAAAGATCAAAAACACAATTTTAATTTGTCAAATGAATGTCATATCTCTCTAGTTCACTGATGGGCAAGAGAAAATGTAAAAGTATTCATGTGACAATACTGATGATTGTGCTTCCATAATAGAGAAAGGCTACAAATTAGAAAGGCAGTTTCCACATTAATTTCTGCAGTTACTTTTATGTCATTTCCTGTTGTTCATTCAAAATGAAATCTACTTTCTGAAACATCATAATAAATATGACTTTTTCACTCTATTGTAAGTCAGTGAAGTGGATCAGCTGACCCAATAGCCTTATGCAACTTAACTACATGTAGTATCAGAGAGATGATGTTAATTTAAGTATAAACAGAACATATTAGAGTCAAATTTGGAGAACTGGAGAAGGCTCAGCAGTTCAGAGGGCCTGATGCTCTACTAATGGATGCAAGTTTGGTTCCTAACCCACAGGAGTTGGCTCCCAACTGCCTATAACTCCAGACCCAGTAGATATGACATCTAGCCTGTCTGCATGAACATACACATATCCTCATACACACGAGTGCATACTCATGCACTCACGTGCACACATGCAAGAGCACATGAATAAAAAAAATAATTTTTATAAAAGATCAAGTTTATATGTCTAAGATATTTTACTATAGAAATATATTGCTTTCAGACTACCATAAAAATAAAAAATTATGTAAAGTAATTTTTAGGAGTTTGAAAAAAGACACATAGACAGTCACTCAATACAGAAATACCATTCCTATATTTCTGAAAAATTAAAAAGCAACAGTAATAAATTATTCATAGGATTACAGCCCAAGGGGTCAGGCCAAGGGAACAAGGTACTTAAAAGTGATGAAGCAAAGAACCAGTCTTTTATTTCTGTTTGCAATCTTTCTTAATATAATAAAATGTCATAATCTTTGAAATAAAATTTTATATCTTATGAGCTAAATGGTTTATTTTTCTTTAATATTAAAACTCAAGTTAAATCTTTATGTAGGAGT